>OX451215.1:36812165-37045519 GCA_949628195.1 Phasia obesa
GTACAACGGGATTTTTTGTCCTGGCAGTCTTCTTTTCATTGACATGTCACACGCGTGAGAAACTTTACTATAAATTCCTTTGCGGCAATTTCCGGAACACCAACTATTTCTGTTAGGCTTAGAAGTAGTAGCGAGATAATCTATAATAATAGCCTCGTGATCATTATGAGTATGGATATTGCTAATACCCCACTTAATGCGGTTTGCAATGTTTTTGCTGGTAAATCAATATCTGTCACTGAGCCATTTCCATTACGATTAAAAGTATGTTTGTATCCCTGATTCAGTAATACCAAGTCTAGATTTGAAAGTGCTTTAAAGGTATTCTTCCTCGGGTATTTGTTCTAAACTTTCGACTATCATCCTGAACTCGTCTATACTGTATCGAGGCGCAATATAGCAACTATCTATATACTGCAACATCAGATATATTTGCTAGAACAAACCCTTTTTGTTTGTAAGTGATTGGTTTGGCATTCCTTTTGCCATCCATATTGATGCAATACCAGTTGTGTCATTTCTCCAAGCAGAAGATTCTTTTAATTTGTACGCTTCAATTAAAAGCGCCACAATTTTAAGGGCCGATGTTGAATGTGAACCAAATCTAAACGTCAAGTTTTTTTCTGCATTTAATTTGACATTTCCCAATTTCAGACTAACTCAACCACATATAACCGATTGTGTTTCTTTTGTGCGACAAATTCAATGGCCGTGTTATCTTACGTAATGGCGATGTCAATTGGCCGCCTAGATCATGTGATTTGACACCGTTTAACTTCTTTCTTTGGGGTTATTTGAAAGAAAAGGAGTACGTCGATAAGACAGCAACAGTTCAAGAGCTAAAGAATTTGCGGAACAAGATTAACGTGAGTACCTGCCTAGTTGGTTTAATCTCACGGTGGTCTTACCACCGAGTGAAATGTAAGCGTAGACTAGCGCCCCCATTGTGTAGTATAACAACACTTTACGACTGCCACCAGTCGCAATTTGTGTGTGATACAGTCACAATGAGTAGCAATTTATACAATATGGCAAGCCTTATTCAAGGCAAGCCTAGTTCCATATTATAGCCTCTTGCTTAGGGGTTTGGAGACTATCCAAACTCCGTCTGTGATAGTGCAACAGCACACTTGATCGACCGTGCACCATACCTACATAAATCGATCTTAAACCACAACCACCACATGTACCCCCGAAGGGCACCTCACCATAGTCATAGAGAGGATAGGCTCTCTGTGGGTTTACCGATTCCCGTGGTACCAGTCCTTTGGGCACTGGTCGGGCCTCGAAGAGAACCCGTATGTTTTAACACACAGACCTTTTCTTCCAGATTTATGTTATAGGAACCCTAGCGTCTGGGGCCCCTATTTTCCCCGAGTTAGCCGTTTAAAAGTATTTGCCATTCCTGCAGTGACAATTGGAACCCCCGGGGGTAAGAGCTAAAGGATGAGATATTTCGGCACATTAACTGCATAGAACCTCAATTATGCCTCAGCGTCATCGATAATTTGGAGCAGCAGATGGCGGTGTGCCGCTGAGGTCGCGGCAGCTCTTTGGCCGAAATATTGTTCCATACATAATTGAACCATACCAATATTATCAAAATAAAATGAAATGACAATAATTTCCTAAATAATTTGTGTGATAATCAACATTGGCACTTAAAATTCAACCACCCTTTATATCTATCACATTTTGTTATAATAGACATTGTGCTGCTTTGCAATGGTTTAGATTTAATTGTAGAAATCACATGGCTTTATATGTATGTATGTACCCTATAAGCAACTCAACTAACTTCTGATGCACTTTAAGCTAACTATTTTGCAACCAGTAGTAGTTGACACTTGGATTATTTTTATTAAAAATAACTGACCTTTTTAACATTGTGGTGTCCTAAAGTTGTAGCCAGTTGTATTACACAGAAGTTAGCTTAAAGTTAGTCAATTTGTAGTTACCTATAAACTGAATATATATCGTTTAGCTATAAAGCGAATTTGTAAAAATATGCAATAAATTTTTTCCTGTTTATTATTATTTCCTGCATCTTTAATTGGGCTTCTTAACTGACAATGTTAATACATGAAATTCTTGATAGTCAGATATTTCCTACCAAATAAGAAGGTTAGCTTATAGTTTGGCCATAAAAGTTAACCTCAAGTGTATTATTTTCGTAGTCGACTACCATTTTGCTTGTAGGGTATGTATGTATGTATGTATGTATGTATGTATGTATGTATGTATGTATGTATGTATGTATGTATGTATGTATGTATGTATGTATGTATGTATGTATGTATGTATGTATGTATGTATGTATGTATGTATGTATGTATGTATGTATGTATGTATGTATGTATGTATGTATGTATGTATGTATGTATGTATGTATATATGTATGTATGTATGTATGTATGTATGTATGTATGTATGTATGTATGTATGTATGTATGTATGTATGTATGTATGTATGTATGTATGTATGTATGTATTTCTAAATTTCAATTTCCAATTTCTAAAATTATTTCAGGTCTATTAAGTATTATATGTCCAGGTGGAACTTTTCCTGATTCCAAGTTGTAGCCTCCAAAATAATTGGATTAATATTTAATTAAGAATAACAGTGCTCTGTTGACTGAAAAATGAGCTCTGTTAGAAAATGTGGTTTTTGTCTATGCTAGTCAAATTCGAATTTATCTTCACACCCATAAAACCAAACCACTACTTTTGCAGAACATGAAAAATAAAAAGTTTACTTTTCAAATCGTATTTTACTTTCATTCTACAACTTTTCTGGAACATGCCTGATTGTATTGTTTCAGTACATATGAGCACTTTTTCTTGTAGACGTATATACGTACATACGTAATTGTGTCAGTTTGAAAGTATTCATGGGACAAGTCAGCAGTTGCTTGAAACGGCTTTGTGTTGACGAACCAGGATTATTATAACACTTCTTATTTATAGAAAGTATGATGATCTAAGTACGAATATTTCTCTTTCTTCTTGATAGCTCAATGTCATTTGACTACTTTCAAAAAATCGTTGTCAAGAACGCTCGAGAGGACAGCCATGTCCACCGAAAAATTCAATTCGTCGAATAGAGCACTGATTTTTTTAAATAAATTTAGACAATGTGGAAGCCATACAGGATGCTAATATTGTTCGTGTTGGTTTGCCAAAAATTAATAATAAGAAACCTAAAAAAGTAACAGTTAAGAGTTTGAGATATAGTAGTAAACTCTATTAAAATTCGTACCAAACATACTCACGCACCAGAAAATATTATGGGTAAGTATGCGTAATCTGACATTTTATTTGGCAGCACTTTGCTATATAATGTTTATATAATGTCTAAGTTCTGCCTTGATAAAAAATGGGAAAATTAATAAAAGCTGTTTCCAGCAATTAAATAAGAATATTAAGTAAATAAAAAAAATCAGTCTTAACATAAACCCTTGAGTTTTTATATAAAAAAAATCTTTAGGGAAATCAATTAAAATGCATTATTTTCTAAAAGTGGTTTTACACGACATGTGTTTGTCACATGACCTTGTCACCTTTCAAACATAACATGTGTATTTTCTATGTATACAAAACATATGACATTTTTCTTTTAGAACGTGTTCTATTTTGATGTGACAAAGTATCTGGCGTCGTGTAATGCCAACTTAATATTTTGTGATACCAAAAGCATTAAAAATGTGGCAAAAGCACTAGGTTTCCATCCTTGCATAAACTGTGGTTGCCAATATAAAACAGTTTGGCGGTAAAATTATATATTGAAGGTTATGTGAGATATGTTTGAAAGCAAAAATTAAAAACCGTATGTAAAATGGCTATTTTAACACATGAAATTATATATCGGTTATCAAACTAACAAGTCATGAAAAACACACGTCGTGTAAAACCATTTTAAATAAAAAAAATTTTTTCATTTGTTATAAAAACTAGTTGTCTAAGGTTGAAATTCAAAAGTATTTCTGAAGAAAACACTAAACAAATTCTCTGCAAGAAATATGTTAAAAATTCGAACGCAACTTCCAAATGCAGTTTGTGTCACATACATACATATTAGAAAAATTTATGTAAAATTATCGTAAAAGTGTTCCGAGTGGGGGATACTCGAATACAAGTTTATTAGTTCAGTTCTGCAAAATGCAAAAAATATCAACATCAGTTATATTTTAAATACCTCATGGAAAGATGCTTCATAATTTATATTCGAAACTGCAGCAATGTTAGGAATATCATACCACCTATATGTATGTATTGTAGAGTAAACATTTCTTGTTTTATTTCTGTAAGCAAACGTACATACACATCTCTCCGATAAACCTATATTTTAAATAAGTTCTCGATGAAAATATTATATCACAACAATCCTATTGATGCTATTGTTATTAACAATAAAAATTCCATAAATTTTATAAACATATTTATTTATTGTACATGTATGGTATGTACATGATTGTACATGTATGTTATGAAAAAATAAATAAAAAAGAAAGGATTACAATTAAAATGTAATAAATAATTATTTATATTCCTTTGAATTTCAATTGTTGGGAAATAATTATCACTGCAAGGACAACAAATGTAGTTGTTTAACTTGAACTTTACTGAAGTACTAAAATTCTATACTCTTACATAAATTGCCATTACTTTTATATTTGTTAGAAGACTAAAGAATATAACATGAAATAAGAAAAATACAATACGAATGTTTATATTCTCAAAAAAAAAAAGTACACATACTTTCAAATAACTATAGCACTTTTGTTTAGTGTAATTTATACCATAGATTACACATAAATATCCAACTGAAATGTCAAAAATCTCAGTCTTTTGTGAAAAAACCTAAGTCTAAGAATCTATTGGTATATGAATTTGTATGTGTTTTTTTTAAATTTCCCCACAGCACCTAAACTAAAAGTCAATAAATTTTAAATATTTCTTTTGTTTAAAAAAAAATATGAGTTTTGTATTTTTGGGAAAAACGTAAGATTGAATACTAATTTTAAACATAAAATTAAAAAATCAAAGTTGCTTTAAGAAATATGGAAATATTTAAAAAAAGGTATTGAAATATTAAAAAAAGTTATGAAAGATTTTACAATTTTTTTCAAATGAGACAGACATTTCAAAAGGTAATATTTTTTATGAAGTCCAAATATTAATCATCAATTTTGGATTTTAAACGCACTTGAAAATTAATATTGGCATTAATAATTTATTGGCAGTATATAATTTATCTATTAAGATAAACTATTAAGAAGATTGGAATTATAAACAATATATGTATGTACATATGTATGTAGTATATACAAATTTAAATAATGTTTTTTAATATTTTCATATATTGCTCGAATTTTTATTTATTGTATCTTCAATATAATTGAACTATCAATAATTACTCATATCTTAAGTCTAAAAATATACTTGTTAAGTCCAACCAGTGCTGGACAAAAAAAAATGTATGTTTCACGGTTACTGTAATTTGTGGGTTATCCCTCTGATGTACGGATGAGAGAAGCAGTGTCCCTCCTTCTTAGTCGAATGTAACCAGGTTCGTTAGTTCGTAACCAGTTCGTTAGTATGTTACGGGCCAGTAGATTCGGATGAGTTTCAAGCTTCTTTAAATACCTTATGGCAAGTTTCGCTATTTCTGCTTTAACTGATGGCACGTTTAGATCTTTATGAATGTTCGAGTTTTTTATATACCAAGGAGCAGATGTAATTATACGAAGAATCTTATTTTGGCGCCTTTGAATTTTTTCTACGTTGGTAGCTGAGGCAGTGCCCCATAATTGAATGCCATAACACCATATTGGTTTTAGAATTGACTTGTACAATAAAAATTTGCAATCTAAAGCTAGAGTAGAATTTCTGCCAATAAGCCAGTTTAGTTGGACTGCTTTCAACTTCATTTGTGTTAACTTTGTTTCTATGTGGCGTTTCCATGTAAGGCGCCGGTCAAGATGTATGCCGAGATATTTGACGTCTGAAAGCTGAGGTATCGTTTGGTTATTTATCCGAATAGAGGGCAAGATTCTCTACGCAGTGTGAAAGTTATGTGAGTACATTTTTGTTCATTCACTTTTATTCTCCATTTCTTCAACCATTTTTCTAAATTGGATATGTGGTCTTGTAAATATCGTGATGCTACTTCGGGTCTTTCGTGAATGCTCAAAAAAGCTGTGTCGTCAGCAAATGTCGATGTGTGAACTCGGTTACTAGTTGGCATGTCTGAAGTATACAATAAGTATAAAAAGGGCCCCAATATACTACCTTGGGGAACTCCGTCTTCAATTGGCTGGGGTGAGCTCAAAAAATCTCCTTTTTTTACAATAAATTTTCGTTCGGTTAAATAACTATCTAGCAGCTTATATAGGTTTACGGACAAGTTCAGTTTTAGCTTATATATTAGGCCTTCATGCCATACCTTATCAAATGCTTGAGAAACGTCGATAAAAAGCGCAGAGTAGTATTTTCTCTCTTCAAAAGTCTTCTTAACAACATTGACTAACATGTGAGTTTGTTCGATCATTTGCTCGAATTTGACACTTATTATTTTTAACAAGCTGGGCACCGCGAATATCGCAAATACGCATATCTTCTTTTAAGTTCCAGCAAATGTCAGCTAATAGCGAATCCAATTTTTTACCACTGCACCAGTGTTCAAGTCTGGCCGTCACTTGATGGAATCACTCTCCATGCTCGTCAGAATCAGCTGGTGATTGTTCAGCAAACATGTTGGTATGAAAATGCAACAAATGAATCTTTAAAAATATTTTAACATTAATACGATGAAAAGCGGTAAACATTTTTTCTATATGAATGCGCCAGTTATCAGACCGATTAATTCCTAAAACGTTGTCAACAACCGCTTTTACAGAGTTCCATGCCTCAAGCTCATCAATAATGAGGGAATCTTCAAATAACTTATCCTTCATCAAGCGACGGATATCCGGACCATTAAGTATTCCTGTAAAAACGAAATATGAATTCAAATTTTCAACATATTAGTATAAGATAAATTAATACAAATCTTCTTTTATTTTCATACTAATTAGTCTTGGAAAAATACGACATAATTCGTTAAACGAATTTCCATTCGGATTAAGTAGTTTAATAAAGTTTTTCACAATGCCTAAATCTATATGTAGCGGTGGTAACAAAACTTTATCAGTTGATAAAAGTGGATTTTCAACAATGTTTTTTTTTACAATTTAAGTTTTTCGCGTTGAGGCCAGTCATGTTTGTTGTACTGATCACCACTATGGTCAAATCGTTTTTATAGTACTTTAGCGTACAAATTTTCAATTGCGAATATCGCGAATACGAGAGCTAACTTCAAAAAACGGCTATTAAATTCTGCGTACTCGAATTAGCTTTACCAGCAAGGTGCCCAGCTTGTTAAAATTTGCGACTAGAACAGTGTTATTATTGCGATGTTCATAAACTGAATGAAAAAAAGTTTGGGAAAAAAGTCATGTTTGTTTCTCAATAATTATGAAAAAAAATTTATGGGATATACATACGGTATGCAAAATCCCTATTCGTATACCTTCAGTTTTCGCTTAAACGACTACAATATAATAAAATAATTAACTAAAAACACTCTTTTTGAATAATTAAGCAAAAGGTTTTATTTAACAAAACAAACGAACATACAAATTTTGAATTTAATATTTTGTCTGAATTCACAATTTTCAAAAACAAAATTCATATTCGTACACATAAATTTTATGTAAAATAATTTCAAATCCAATTTTAATATTTAGTTGGATAACTTTACATTAAATAAGCTTGGGAATATACAATTTAAAAAAGCTACGTAAGTTAATTTATTTATAAAACGATTTACAATATTAAGGAATGCATTTTTTAAGGGTGTACGAATATGGATTTTGCATACTGTAGGTATTTTTTAGGTGTATATAAATAATGAAAATTGTTCAAATTTTTATTAAGCTTGAGAACATCTTTTGCTTAGGTAGCTTCTAAAACAATGTTGTGATATCAGTTATTTAGAGAAAAATGGCTTTAATAAATATTTCTTAAACTTATGACTTTTCAATCTTTGTGTTAAAGATTTTTACATTGTGAGCTAAATACATTAACATGGGGATATGCTATATTTTTGAAAGCGAAGTATTTTCTACGTCTTTCCTTTAAAATAATTTCAAGACTTCTGATTCAGAAGTAGAATTTAAAAATCTTACTTTAATTTTCATCTTAAACATGTCAGTCACAAAATATTGTAAGGCATAGTAACATTATTTTTTCAAAAGAAAATAAAATTTTGTGAGGAGGTACCTTAATATTTTGGTTCATATATAGGATTTTATCCGCAAAAATATCTTATTTCAAAGGGAAAATAGAAAAAAATCAGTAAAAGTAGGCAACAAACTTGGCAGCAACTTTTATTTTTGAAAGCGGGATTTTTTAAACACTATCTACAGAACTCTATAATAATTTTAGAATTTTATATAAATTTCAGAATTTTTCCAAGGATGGGTTCCTTTTTATAAAGAAAATACCTTAACTGAAGCACTTTAAAAGTAAGGGTCTTAAAATTGGTGTGAATTATTTTCAAAGCAAAGTCAATAGAAATCATACACTTCATACATGTATGTATATTACACTTAAAATTTTAAATACAGATGGGTGCATAGATAACAAAAAAAAAAAGCGAAACATCAAAATGTTTGGAAATATTAAATTAAAATAAAATAATAATAAACAATTATTGTAATTTTTGACCTTTTGAATAATTTTATAATTAAGTTTTTACGCTATAGGTTTTTTTTTATAAAAATATTGTAATTTATTTTTATATTCGATATTTCGCTACACCATTAGGTAGCATCGTCAGGAATTAAAAATAGTTTTATAATATTTAATTGAATGAAAATATTACAATGATTGAAAAAACCTTTTGTCAATCAAATTTAAAAAACTAACATTTCAAAACATTCAAAAACAAAATTTTCAAAAGCAAATAAAATGTTACTACGAATGATAAAAACATTTTTAAACCTACCCCTATTTACATAAAATTTCTTATATTAAAAAATGTTCTAAACAAAATAAACGAATAATTACACAGTGCAACAAAAAAAAAAAGACTCCTGTCTCCCAGTTTTGCCCAAAGTCCTCCAGATTTTTTTATGGGCCCTCAAAGATGTAGGGCCTCGATGTCATTTTTGCAAAAAATGATCATTTACTCAAGCTCTTATTTTGCAAACCGTTTGAAATTTTGATATAATTTCTGAAGCTCTTGTCATAAAGAACAAAAATTGTGAACATATAAAATCAAAAAACTTCATCTTCAAGGTCAAAATCGCAAAAAACTTAAAAAAATTTAATTTTTTTACCTTTTTTCCCCTGTTCAGGTCCATAGGTAGCAAACCGTTAAAAATTCAAGGAAAAAATCAACTACAAAAATGAACCTAAGATCTCAGTAAACAACTTTCTAGAACATATGAACTTCCTAGGAATGATTCTTAACACTTTTAGGTAGATTATTTAGCAGGCGAAAAGATAAAATAGAAAAATTAGATATGTCAAATTTAGTGTATAAAATACCTTGTAAGGGAAATGACAAAGAGAACTGTAATAAAGTTTATGTAGGTACAACGAAGAATAAACTGAAAACGAGAATAGCTGGACATAAATCAGACCAGAGATACAGGTATAACATCAGTTTACAAAAAACAGCCTTGTCTTCCCACTGTTCAAAAAGTAATCACTATCCCAACTTTGAAAGTGTATCAATTCCAAATTTGGAAAATAATTATAAACGTCGTTATATGTTAGAAATGTTACAAGTAATTAAAGTTCCGATTGAAAAAAGAATAAATTTTAAAGCAGATACAGAAAATGTTACACAGAATTATAGACATTTAGTACATAAAAAATAATAGTATAATAGAATCTTTAATTCTTTGTAACTTTTCCGGTGTAATTTATGTACATATGTATATGTATAAATGTGAAATTATTTTGGTTTTTCTAAAAACTGTTTGAACATTTTTTAATATAAGAAATTTTATGTAAATATGTATAGGTTTAAAAATGTTTTTATCATTCGTAGTAACATTTTATTTGTTTTTGAAAATTTTGTTTTTGAATGTTTTGAAATGTTAGTTTTTTAAATTTGATTGACAAAAAGTTTTTTCCATCATTTTAATATTTTCATTCAATTAAATATTATAAAACTATTTTTAATTCCTGACGATGCTACCCAATGGTATAGCGAAATATCGAATATAAAAATAAATTACAATATTTTCATAAAAAAGACCTAGAGCGTAAAAACTTAATTATAAAATAATAATATATTAAAAAATAAAACTGGAGTGGCCTACACGCAACTTTACCATAACCAATGGAATATAAAAATAAACAATGGATAATAAAATAAAATAATTTTGTGGATATATTACATAAAAAATAAAAGCTCAAATTATACTCGAATCTAAAAATTAATTATTTTCGGTTTGGGGTGTTAAGTCAACTACCCCTTTCCCCTTTCCGAATTTTGTATACAGCTCTTCATCTCCATTAACCAAAGGCACACACTAAATTTCATTTTGATATGTCAAACAGTATGACCTGTACCAACTCCACAAAAATAGTGACATACACAGCCACCCATCACCCACAAACATCATCTCGAAAATAGTCAAAATAAATTCAGGAGACCTCGAAAAGTATAAATCCGTCGAACGAATCGATTAACATATTATAAATAGGAAAAACTATATTCCTTTTTCTTACTCTACTTACAGCAAATTATTTTACAAAATATAAAGTAATACTTCACGAATCACCGAGATATTAAAATGTTAAATAAAAAAATCTGACATTTTGATAACTAACCAAATCTGAATGATGGAAATGCTACTTATCACAGACAAACCATTATAATAATAGGATTTGATTTAGCCTCCAAGTAAACACATACTAATCGAACAGTTTACAAATACGTATGCATACATAAGCTTAAGCTTTAACTTATGTACTTGATAATAATCCCTATGTCAAAGTGTAGCATTTAAATACACAAATTTGATTGAATATTCACACATACAAACTAAACTTACTCATGATGAGTGTTGATAAATACGGCAAAATACAAACGATTTAAAACTATTTTATTTTTCCCAACGGAAATTGCTAACTATAACCCTAGGAAAAACTCCATTTCGAAATATATTTTGTTAAAAAAAGAAAGATTTAAATAGTAAAATTCTCAATTCTCTAAAAGTTTTAGCAACTTGTTACCATAGATTACATAGATAGCCAACTCTCCTTATATAAAAAAAGTGGCTTAAACGTCTTCACACCTACGGGTACGGTGTTACTTCAACACGCATAGGGGAGTAACACTTTTACACAAATTTATACTCTACTACGCGTTGTACTTTTCAAATAATTTAAAACTTTTAAACTCAGAAAATATTCTCAATTTATTTTTTTTTTTTTCAAGTTTTTAACAAAAAATTAATTTATTTTTGATGACTTTTGTTAGGCGAAATTTACAGTCAACACAAAAAAGCATTGAAATTTCACAGTATTGTATTTTTTTTTCTTTTGGGAGATGAAAGTTTTCAATAAAAAAAATGCCGACTAGGCAGGTACTCACGTTAATCTTGTTTCGCAAAAGTAGGTGGACGTATCAGTTATTTCCCGAAATAAAAGTTTGGCTTGACAGAATACATGGTGACTTGAACTTTTATATCACACAAATGTCAAGTGGGTTGTTTCAAATCTTACCTGCATCGTTATAAACATGAAATAGATCCGTTCTGTTAATATTGTACTAGTTATGTGGAAGAGGACGTTAGACATGTTTTCGTCATATGGCGCAGATTTCGCAGTGAAAGAACAAACTTAGAGGAGTTAGTAGACGGTAGTGTCAACCCGACAAATATTGTGCATATTATTTTATCATCTCTAAGTAATTGGGAACAAGTGTGTCACTATGTAAAATTTGTAATAGTTTCACTCCGCAATGAAGAAAAAAAATTCGAAAAAGAATAGAAGTAGCGTATAGGTTTCTGCACTTCCCCACCCTGTAAAGAAATACTTTGCACAGGGAAATTGGTTTAGTGATAAAAAAATTTATACATACATACATAGTTATATTTAATAAATAATTAAATCATCAAATGAAGTAACAGATTTAATAATAACTTTAATTTTAGTTTTAGCACAACCATTCTTACAACACCTTTTTCACTTCGTTTGTAAACATTTCCTTTCAGTAATTTTTCTGTAGCATTCAAATATTTAAATATTTCTGGTGTCATCTGGTCAAATAAACAGCAAACTTATTTAAATAAACTTTCAAATAAAGAAAATGTTGCAACAAAAACATAATCTGCGTTTTAACATGAGATATGTATTTAATTATAAATGTTAAGAAGTTCAAACATTCCAATTTTACCCATCCAATTTAATGTGAAATTTATTATGGAGAAAAGCTCACTTATAAACACATAAACCGTTATTTGAAACCTTTAGCAATTAAAGCGTAGACAAGGTGTTGAATACGTACCCAAACAAAACAATAAATTAAAATGGATTTTCCATATTTCGTTTGTTATTGCTTTCAAAGTAATCCACACCAAATTTAAAGACTCTTACCTTTATAGTCCTTCGGTTATTGTTTGTAGTATATTTACATTTTTTTTAAAGACAACACAACCTGCGAAGCATTTTGCTTGTCTGCAGAAAACACCCAGAGTATTTGGAAGCAATCGAACACGCAACCCCCAGACTGATAGACTAGAGCGCTACCAATCGGTCTATCGAGGCACTTAATATATAGAGGTTCCCATTACCATAGATTACATAGATGGCCAACTCTCCAAATGCCAAAAACGTGGCTATAAATGTCTTCACACACACGGGTATGGTGTGAATTCAACACACATAGGGGAGTAAAATTTGTACTTACATTAAGACACTATTACATGATATGTAATTCCACTTTCCGAATATGTAAATAATTTAAATTCTTCGCAATCAAAATTTATTAACATTTTAGTGTATTTATAGTTTTTAAAAAAAATAAATTTTATTTTGTTGACATTTGTTAGGTGAAATTTATTTCTTCACAGTATTGTATTTTTTGTCTTTTAGGGGATGAAATTTTTAAATACAAAATAATTATTTAAAATTAATATTCAATACAATGAAATTTGTAGTTAAGCTTGAGTTCGTTAATAATAATAATAATAATTATTATTCAATCTAACATTTTTAGCACATAAATATATTAGCAAAAAAAAAAAAATTATATTCTTATTTAAAACCGAAAGAAATATATAATATAATTTTAAGTTCTTAAATTGTTTGTAAACAACTATATGCAGTTTTATACAATGGTATGCAGTGCTGTGGGGCAATTTTTTTTAAAACCAACAGTTGTACAATTTTTCCTAACAATAAATTCAGTTGACTATCTATGTGAATACTGGGTATTTATTCAACAAGAAAGGCTTTATATAAAATTCTAAAATTGATATGAAATTCTGAAATTATTGTAGAGTTCTGTAAATAGTGTTTAAAATATACCGCTTTCAAAAATATCAATTATATCGATTGTTTGATGAAATAACTGTGATGCAGATTTAAATCAGTGTCTGCCTTGTCGCCTTAATCTGACGGTGGTCTTACCACTACTTGAAAACATTGTTTCTCCCAACAGCGTTTTAACATATATTGACTAAAAAAATAGCAATTTAAGAACATGGCTGGAAAGACCGGGCTAAAACACGCAGTTTAGAAGTTGCAGACCATCTAAAGTAAAAATTTTTTTGAAAAATTTTTATTATTAAAAAATTATTTTCGAAAAATATCGTTTTAAGAATGTTTTGTAAAGTTTTTTGTAAATATTTAAAAAAAAAATTAATTTTATTGAATTTTTTTTTTATTTTTTAAATTTAGGATCTTTCTGCAATCTATGTTCAAATGGTCAGACTAAAGCAAAAAAAATCTTTAAACAAAAATTTCCTCATATGTGCCCTTTAACTGCTCCTATTTATCAGTGGGTACCCTGTGGGTCCATTGGCTACCTCTGTGTGTATTACTTTCTATAAAGGTCGCACTCCTTGCGATCAATCGCACTCCTTTCGATCTACCTATCGCGTCTAATATTTATTTGACAAAAAAAGCAAAAGAGAATGATTAAAGCCAAAAAAAATTAAAAAACGTGAAAAAATATAGGTGGGCGTGGTTTGTGGCCCGCAGCCTCCAAAGGAATGATCCGATGTTGCTAAATTGCAATACGAAAATTTTCGAAACTATGACCGATTAAATATATATATACCCTTTCCACCCGTGGTGAAGGGTATAAAAATATACACAAAAAATCCTCCAGTTTGGTTTAATTTTTCGCATATCTGAACACGATTCGGATATTAAGCTTTCTGGCTGTTTTAGCTTGATGGGTGGAAAACTAACTAAAGCTTTACATTCAGCCAGCCTTAAAATTATAACCCACATTGACCGCTGCCATAAGAAAACTGTACAGAAATAAATAACAATAAAACAATATGAGTGTTTTAGCCATTTTATAATTTCCATAGAAAAATATAAAAACGTTTAAACACTTTATGAGTCCTAGGTGTTTTAAAGTTATTTGCCGAGAAACCAAAATACATATGTACAAAATTCATTGGAATTGTGGTTCTCACAATCATCAGTATTCATTTGCAGTTGTTACTGAGAAACATGAACATTTAACAGATGTCACCACATAAACAAGATACAAAAAGCTTTCGAATAATAACCATGGAATCGAAAAGTATTCATACACGTTCATTCAACAACTTCTCCAACTTCTACTGTGTATCACCGTTACCTTTAACAATTGGTATGAAACTACAAAACATTGTAGGACATGAAAACAACTACAAGGACTGCTTATCAGTGTGGTATAAGTGTGAGTTCAGACAACATACATTTTAAATTGCCAAACAAGACATATTTTGTGCAATTGGATAATGGACGGAATTGTTTATTTCTACATGTTTCGAATGATAAGTTGAATCTTGTGTCGTTGTACCCGTTGTTGTTTTTCAAATGTTTCCTTAACATATCCCCAGCGAATATTTGTAGACGTTCCAGTAAAATTTAAAGGAAGCAAGAACATGAGCAGCAAAACATTGTTTTGACAAACACCATAAAAATTGTTATAAGCGTGATTTAGGAAAATCTTTATTTAACAAACACTTTGTTTGCTTGTATTTAATTTAATTAAAAATATGATATTCACAATCAAAATGCCAATCTTATAGTTTTGTTGCATTTTTTTCCATTAATCAATTGTCCATTTGTATGTGGCTTTGCAAGTAAGGCGACGGTCAAGCTGTATATGCAAGTATTTAACAGCTGAAAGCTGCGGTATTATTTGATTATTTATGCGAATAGGAGAGCATGAGCATATAAGTACATTTTTGTTCATTCACCTTTGTTCTCCATTTCTCTAGCCATTTTTCCAAATTGTGGTCTTGTAAGAGTTGTGATGCTTCTTGGGCGCTTTCATGAATACTTAAAAAGGCTGTGTCATCCGCAAATGTTGATGTGTAGATTCGGATGCTAATTGGCATATCTGATGTGTACAGTAAATATAAAATTGGTCCCAAAATACTACCTTGGGGAACTCCGTCTTCAATAAGCTATGGCGAGCTTAAAAAATCTTCTTCTTTTAGTATAAACTTTCGATCCGTTTTTAGGAGCTCATAGATAGATGTTTTCGGACAAGTTCAGCTTTAACTTATATATTAGGCCTTGGTGCCAAACCTTGACAAAAGCTTGAGAAACGTCGATAAAAAGCGCAGAACAGTATTTTCTTCAAAGGTCGTTTTAATTACCTTTACTAATCTGTATGTTTGTTGGATCGTACTATGTTGTTTTCTGAAGCCGAATTGATGGTTCGGAATACATCCTTTCGCGCTAAGAAATGGATTCAGCTTAGTTAATAATATTCTCTCAAACAACTTTGACATCTTTGATAAAAGGCTTATAGGTCTGTATGATTCTACTTTTGTGTGGTCTTTTCCTGGTTTAGGAATCATAGCAATCAAAGAAACCTTCCACTCTCTGGAAAGTACTCAAGACGTAAGATGGCATTAAAAACAAACAGAATAATTATGCGACCTATAAGGGGCAACTCAACTAACATCTTGTTACTTGTCTTATCAACCCCAGGGGCTTTTTTGGTGTTTAATTCCGCTATTGCCCTTTCAATATCGCTAAATACAAATCTTAGGTGTACTTCGGCACTAGTCTCTACTGGCGGCAACTAAACTATATCAGTACACATATTTGGAGTGAAAACCTTTTTCAAATGATAAACAAATTAATTACCTTTTTCGGTATCATTTCTTGCCCAGACTCCACAAGAAGTTCGCAAGGGGGGCTTACGTACGACTGGCCTTTTAAGGTTTCTACATGCACGCCATAATGAATAATCTGATTGTGCAGTTGCGTCGAGGTCTTCCAAGTAATTTATCAGAGATGCTACTCTTCGAGATTCTAGCAGCTGTCTTAGCCGTTTCGTGCAATCTTTAAGTCTAGATTTGAGTTGAAGAGACCTGTGTGCTTGCCACTCTCTTCTAATTTTCCTTTTTTCAGCCGCTCGACATCTACAAAATAAATTTGACATCTACAAAGTAAATTTGATTGTAAAAATGACATGATGACTATTTATACCCTAATTTTGACGATTTTAAATCATTCAAGTTTGTATCATTTATTTGTACTGTTAAAGCGACGTTGACAGACATATTTTATTATTATCAATAACTTATTAATAATAACTTGTTAATAATTCTTTAGCGTTGTGCTGTTACGCTTGTCTAAAACTGCCATAATCGATAGAAACTTTGACACAATTATTTGATAAATAGTCCGAAGAGGCGCAACCAATTTATTTCCAATTTTTTTCTAATAGACTTAAAATAGTCTATTAGAAATAAAACGCGTTAGTTTTCGCTAGAAGCTGTTGTTATTAGAATTTTAGGAACCATTAAAGATATTTTTTTTATTTGCTGCAAACATTGATAAAATTGACACCGATAAGTTTATTTCAAGTAATTTAAATTCAATAAATAAAATATATCTAAGTTTTCTAAAATATATTCAAGGAATTATTAACAGCATTAATAAAATGTTTCAAAGCGAGGGTACAGAAAAATTTATAATGAAATGCTAAAAATTGTAATGAACAAATTTTTAATAACTAGTTTGCTTATTAATTGATTATAAAATTAAAAAAATTTTTTTTAGATTATGAAGACATTTATTTAGGAATATACCAGAGACGTATTGGTATATTCGATGTTATTTAAATTTGTGTTAATTTTTATTTAGAGCTTTGTGATCAGATATGAAGATTTAATTTTTAAAATAAATTGAATGTTCTAGGCCAAATTAATTCTTATAATATTATTAATGATAAAAAAGTTAGTTTTCTGAAGTTACAAAACACGTTTTCTATTTTGTTGAAGAAAGTGAAAGATAAGAGCTAGAAACTAAGTTCAGGCGATTAAAATTATTATATCTAAAATATACTTATCCCGCTAAAAACATATAAGTATTGGGTTTGAGATGCAAACGATGGATTCTAGCCTTTTGTTTCCCGTTTTGACTTAATTTATACAAAAATCCTAATATTATGGCATTCTTCGCACAAATTAGGAAAGAAGAAATTAGTCATTAAGAAATTGAAATTGAAAAAGTTATGCCTACTTGATTGGCAGAGAAAAATATTGTTTATTATTTAACGAGAAGCAATAAAAATATGCAACACGTAACTTTATTTTACACTAAAATTGCTGAAGTGAAAAAAATTTGGAAGCCCTTTTATATTTCTTTTCACATTTTGCACACATATTTGTTACATACTTTAAGAATGAGAAAAAAACTTTTCTCGTTTTCGCTATGAGGTTGTAACAGTTTTTTTCTTATTTCACCTACAGCGGCAACTTGCGACAGCCAAACTTAGTTAAATTATTTAAAGTATTATGTAGCAAATATGCTCAGAAAATATGGGCGAGACCATTTTTGAGCATTTTTATTTGTAAAAATGACCTAAATATAGGGTGTCTAAAAAGCGGCTACTGCCGAAAAAGTAGGGCATCTGCTAAACATTTTACTACTTCTTTTAATAAAAAACAAACATACCTTAAAAAAATACCAAAAAAGTAGTAATCAAACGGCAATGTTTCTGACACTTTAATTCTAAAGTGCTTTTTTTCAAGATCACCCTTTTATGATTTCTAAAAAATTGTCGACTTTGAGTAGCTCCACAAACTATAATTTTTTTGCAATTAAGGAAAACGTTTTTGAACATGATCAGTAAGTAATTCTTTATACGATGTTTTCATTCATTTCACAAAATTTTGTCATGAAATTTTGTATTTTTGAAATTTTTTTTTTTAAGAAAAGGGGTCACTGTGCGACGTAGTGCGCACACTTAGTAATTAATAAAGAAGAAAATTAACAAATTTATGTTCCTTATTCTGAAAAATAAACTTATTGACATTTGTTTGGAATTAAAAATATTTCCAGCTTTCTTTTCTTTTAGCTAAAGCGCACAAGTTACTAATTTTTATTTTTGGTTTTCCTAATAACATATATTTTATTAAAAATCTCTTTTTTTATTAAACAGAATTTAAATTAATTAGAAACGTTCGACTACCGCAGAAAATAAATAAGTATGGATTTTGCTATGATTCATGAATATTATCGTTAAAAATATGATATTATATTTAGGTGCGATCCTGTACTTAACAATGGGAACCCTCGGGATCCCAATTATACCAAAATATGTTCCCGTACGGAAAGATTGGCTAAAAGAGAGTAGTTTTGAGAGAATAACAGTCTTCTTGCAGGAAACAGCTCTATCTATGTTTTTGGGCAGATTTCGAAAATACAAAACAATCAAATATTAAAAAAAAATAAAATATAAAAATTATATGTTTTTATGGTCACAAAAATATTATTTAAAAGTTTTTTTTTTTTTCATAAAACATTAGTAAATTAATCTTCCAAAATATGCTAAAAAATGTCATACATCCAAAAAAGTTATGCATGCGAATTCATGCAAAACACTTTGACATCACGTTTTGGGATATAAAGTTGGTTTTTAGTGTTCCCGTACTTTTTATTTTTTTTTACTCTCATTTTACCGAACTTTTCGGGATCGCACCTTATATCAAGGCATATTTAACAAGGTGATAGAGAGAAAATATCTGCAAACAATTTTTTGTTTTTTTTTCTATATGGATTTTGACAGTAATAATTCTGTCACGTGGTGGCAGTATCAATTGGCCGCCAAGATTATGTGATTTGACACCGTTAGACTTCTTTCTTTGGGGTTATTTGAAGGCGTAAAAGGCGTACGTCGATATGCCAGCAACAATTCAGTAGCTAAAGGATGAGATAAATTGGCACATTAACGGCATAGAACCTCAATTATGCCTCAGCGTCATCGAAAATTTGAAGCATCCGATCCAAATCGGATCGAGTTCGCGGCGGCCATTTGGCCGATATTTGTTCCATACATAATTGAACCATACCAATATTATCAAAATAAAAAGAAATGACACTAATTTCCTAAATAATTTGTGTTTTATTCAAAATCAACATCGCACATTATACATGGTCTTAAAGGTCTTGTCAATAGTTGTATGAGTTATAAGCATTTATATAAGCATTTTAAGAAATAAAATTTTTGATCGCTACCTGGTCCAGTTTTTTCAAAATATTGGGTACAATTTTTACCAAATTTTTTAAAATTTTTTAGCGTATTTAGCGAGCCAAATTCTAAATATTTTTGATAAATTTCAAGATTGTATCTGGGTTAAAATCTAGACGATTTTCAATTTAGAAAATCCAAAATTATTGCATTTTTGTGTACTTTAGCCCAAAAAGGTCATTAACCTTTTTTTTTTCATAAAAAAAATTTTTTTTAAGGAATATATAAAAATTTTATACTTTTTCATAAGCTAATGTGTGTACACTTAAAGCCAATATGACCTATTTTACATAGAAATTTTGACTTTAGCCTATATATTCTAAAATGCGAACGCTGGGATCGAAAAAAGAAGACTGCTGTAATAAAGTTATATATGCTCCAAACTGTTTTTTAAAACATTTAACGAGCCCTGGTCCATATGTAGCCTTTATGGGCAAAAGAGTAAAAAATCTCAATTTTTATATTTTTGGTGTTTATTTTGGGAATTTCGGAATTTCCTTTTTCTTAATATTGCAGATTTTTGCCATTTCATTTTATTTGATCAACAACACATGCACTGAAATTTTTATTTGGTTTAATAAAAATTTTATTGCAAATTTAAAATTTTTCCTTTTCTCAAATTTGCCCGTTTTTACCAGAATTTTTCGAAATTTTCAGATAACAGCAACAATTTTTAAATTTTGTTGTAATATTTAATTTTTTTATATATATGAATATAAATGATTCAGTTTTTTTTTTTTGCTTTGAAATATGATTATTCCCATATTTATCACGCATTTATCAGTTTATGTTACTGATTTCTGTTATGTTATGGTACTGTTATGGTAACATAAACTGATAAAATCCTGATAAATATGGGAATACTCATATTTAAAAGCACATAGTTTTAAGCTATAACTCGAAAGCATACGCTATTCTCACGACATAAATGTTTCAGTTTATATGCAAGTTACGACGCCCACTGTTCCCATCCAATCTATTTTTTGCTAGACTGTGCGTATTCATACGACAATAATTTTTTAATTTTGTATGGGCGCTAACCAACTCACTGTCCTTATCGAGTCTAAATTTTGCTAGACTATGCACATTAGTATAAGGGTTACTAGCGCAATCTTTTATAAGCTCTACACAGAGCCAAAAATGCCTAATAGAATCAAAAAGATTTCCTCTATGAAATGTTTTTAGGCTAAGGGGTATTCAAGCAGAAAGAAGGGAAGTTTTTTTCGAAGAGATTCCTTATTATTTTCGTGTGGTAAATCTTTTTAATTTTATCAAGAAGGGAATCTCATTAAATCAATAAGAAAACTTGTTATTCACAATTTTTTCACTCATTTTTGACACAATCAGTTCTGTTTTTGGCGTTGATAAATGCGGACGCGATTTTTTTTAGCTCGCATTAACAAAAAACAAAACATACATTGTGTGAATAATTTCAAACAAAAACAAAAAAACAAACCTGTTTTAATACAACAACTAAGTTGTCTGTAATTTTTTTTTTCTTTCTTTCTCTTTATTTTTTACAACGGCATCTTGAATTGCTACTTTAAAAATAAAACAAAAACAATAAGGGCTAATGAGCCTCTTTAATTTAAGCAAAAAAATGTAGACAATATTGTATTAAATAAAGACAAAAAAACTGAAAATAATTTGTGTGTAAATCCTACGCAAGTTATACGTGCCCAATATTGTTCGTCGCTTTTGCTAAGCGATGACAATAATATAACTACAAACAAGTCGCCTTCTGAACACAGTGTTACCAACAGTAATATGGATAGTGTTAAACCCAAGACGCAAGTGGGAATGGACAGATACATTACGGTATTAAAAAGAGGTCGAAGCCCTAAATCTTCGCAGCTTGCACATGATTAATGTCAAACTACATATAAAAAAAATTTTAAAAATTTCTCTTTGATATTAGCTCCGCCTTGCGCTGCCACCTGATTAAATATGCCAAGGTATATTTATCTTAATAGATAGTGTCGTCCGCCCAGCTGATTTAGTAGTTCGACATGTAAGAAGTTATATGTGTTCAGAAATTTTATAGTGGAGAAGTGAGAAGGCAATAAAACACATACACACCTTCTCAATTTTCTTCTATGTTTTTTGACATTCCGAACTACAAAGCAACAATAAAATGCTATGTTGTTCTTGTATTTGTTGTAGGGACGCCACTACCTAGTAAAATAAATATACCTTGAAATATGCCTTGCCAAGGCACATTCATCAGGTAACCTCACTAAGAAGGGGAAATAATATGGCGAAAATTTTTAAATTTTTTTTATATGGAGTTTGATTGTTCAACTTCCATTTAAGGGGAAAAATTGTAAGTTTAAGCATCAAAATCCATATAAAAAATTGATTATTTTCGCCTTAATATTTCCCCTCAGTAGTGAGCAACGCGTATTAATACTAGGTGATTGCACGGGCGAATACAGGCTTTTTCGCCTCCTTTGCAGTTGTCAAATTTCATGTAGAAAAAATGTGTTTATAATTTTTTTATATGGAGTTTGACTTTTCGCATTCATGTATATCATGGCACAATAAACAAGGTAGACTCGCGGCGAAAAAAGAGTACAACTCTGTAATAAAAATACGTACATTTTGTTGTTGTATAAATCATTTTTGGCTGTCAAAATAAAAAAATGTTAGTACATTTTGACACTGTAAGATGGTGACAACAAATAGTCAGCTGAGCTCTCGAGTTTACCTGTTATGAATTCGCCTTGATGTATATGATGAGCTTTTTCGCCACTGCAATCACCTGTTATGGATTCGCCTTGGTAGTGAGGCTACCTGATTAATATGCCTTATGCCTTGCCAATCATGTTTAAAAGTATATTAGTTAACTGAGATTTTATTGTTAAATTAGTTAGAAAAACATACAAAAGTTTTAAATTTAAAAATTATTTGTTACCGTTTTTTTAATGTTCCTTCAGGCAAAAAATATATATTTTTTAGATTTTGGAAAATGTGTACTTGCCAAGCGTTGGCTCCACGTCACCAAATCACTTAATAAAGTAATAATTATCTTGGAAATATTGCTACTCCAAAAACCTAAATTCTTGATTTCATTTTTAGAAAGATAAAAAATTTCGCGTTGAAAAAGATACGTTAGGAGAAGTTAAGGTACCAAAGGATAAATACTATGGTGTACAGACTGTCAGAGCTCTCAAACATTTTGCAATAGGTGGCCCAGAAGAACGTGTGCCGGTAGGATGGACTCATGCCTTAACAGATAAAAACTACAAAATTATAATATTTACAGGAACCACTTATCAAAGCTCTGGCCATATTGAAAAAGGCAGCAGCTGTAGTAAACGTTGAATATGGTTTGGATGAAGAGGTAAGTGAAGCCATTGTAGAGGTTTGTGATGAAATACTTGAAGGCTGCCTGATAGAGGAACACTTTCCAACCATTATCTGGTCTACTATTACACAAGCCAACATGAACATCAATGAGGTTTGCATAATCTGTAAAACGCTAGATTCTTATTAACTTTTAAACAATTAAGGTTATAAGCAATCGCGCGATTGAACTTTTAGGTGGTGAAATTGGCTCCAAAAAGCCAGTGCACCCCAATGATCATGTAAATAGATCACAAAGTTCTAACGATACGTTGCCGACAGCAAGTCAAATATCTATTGGGTTAGAACTTAACAATCGCCTTATACCCGCTTTGACAGAACTGCATGCTGGTTTAAAGAAAAAGGAAGAAGAGTTTTGCAGTATCATAAAAACGGGTCGCACCCATCTACAGGATGCAGTGCCACTTTCCTTGGGCCAAGAGTTTAGCGGTTATGCCCAGCAAATAAAAAATGGTCTTGATCGTATTCAATCGGTGTTGCCACGTGTATATGAAGTCTGTTTGGGTGGAACAGCTATAGGTACCGGCATAACTGCTTATGAGGGTTTTGCAGAAAAATGTGCTAAAAAAATTGCCGAATTTACTTGCCTGCCCTTTAAAATCTCACCAAATTTTTTCGAAAGCATTGCCACCTGTGACAGTATGGTAGAGGCACACGGCTGTTTAAATACTATTGCAGCCAGTATAACGAAAATCGCAAATGATATACGTCTACTGGGTTCGGGTCCACGTTGTGGTTTGTCGGAACTATTATTGCCACCCAATGAACCAGGAAGTTCTATAATGCCTGGCAAAGTTAACCCCACACAATGTGAGTCGATTACATCAATATGTGCTCAGGTTATGGGAAACCATGTAGCCGTAACTATAGGTGGTGCAAATGGCCATTTGGAACTAAATGTATTTAAGACAATGATGGTGGCAAATGTTTTGCGTTCCATACGTCTACTGTGTAAGTTTACATAAGGATATTTTCTAAAAATATTTTAATTTTGAATATTTTAGCTGATGGTGCTATAAGTTTTAATAACAACTGCCTCAAAGACATGAAAGCAAACACGAAGAATATAGAAAAAATGATGAATGAGTCATTAATGTTGGCAACCGCTCTAAATAATCATATTGGTTATGACAAAGCTGCTCTAATAGCTAAAACTGCACACAAAAATGGCACTACACTCAAAGAAGAAGCAATTAAATCCGGATTTGTAACCGAGGAACAATTTAAGAAATGGGTTGATCTCAAGTTGTTAATTGTTCCCGCTAAAAAAGAGAAGAAAAAGTGTTAACATGTATTTTTTTCAAATATCATTTTAAAATAACGATATATTTTTTATTTAAATTTGTGTGCAAAAATAAAATTGCGTGGTGTCTTTTTACTTTTTAAATAATTGTTTTTTGCAATGTAAGAAATCTTTCAATAGTATTATCCTAGTAGTCCTATTAAAAAAGAGGGAAAAAAGTATGTCAAAATATGTACTTTATAAAAATGCACTTAAATGCATTTTTGTCATGATAAAATTAAATAATAAATAATTAAATAAAAACAAGTTTATCAGGCCTGGGTGGCTACTGCGTATTTCGATTCGAAAGAAATCTTTCTTTAATTTCATACAACATCGATTGATTTCCTTTTCGAATTGAAATACGCAGTAACCAACCCCTTTGCTCTGAAAATCACTTTTTATCAAAGTTCTACCCATAGATAATGGTTCTTGAAATCACCTGATTTTAAATGGTTTTTGAAAGTGTCTGTGATTTCAAATCACTTGCTTGTTGTTAATTTTATAACAAACTACCGGAATAAATAGCTTGAAGGGTTCTTTTATCATGTTTGTAGTGAAATTAGGTAATTGTAATAAAAATATAAGCAAATTTCACATTTTCGAAGACTCTTCTTTTGCAGTAAAAAATATTTGTTTCTATTCTAAAAAGAAGCTTTCTAGTAGGCCGATTATGGATAGCAACCCATCCTCAGTTGCCGAAATAGTATTACGTATGGCAACTGTCAACTAATAGTTGTTTATTTTAGTTGCCAAAATTGCAACCATAAATTTGAGCTTACTGTTGATTTTTTTCACAGGTTATAAAGTTAAACCTGCGCTATAACTGAAAAGTAATGGGTCGATTATGGATGAAAACCTTATTTCAGTTGTGTTGTCAGTTGCCGAAAATGTATTACGTATGGCAATTGGCAACTAAAAGTTGTTAATTTCAGTTGCCAAATTGGCAAACATAAATTTATAGTTACGATTGATTTTTTTCACAGATTAAAGCCTAGTACCATAGTTTATCTATATCATTCGTCAGCTCAGCTGATATTTTTCGTTTCGTTTTGTTTTGTTTTTACGTGTCAAAATTTATTTACATTTTTCATAGCGCCCAAGGTATAATTATCTTACTAGGTAGTGTCGTCCGCCCAGCTGATTTAGTAGTTCGACATGTCAAATGTTGTATGTGTTCAGAAATTTTATAGTGTAGAAGTGAGAAAGCAATAAAACACATACACGCCTTCTCAATTTTTTTATATGTTTTTTGACATTTCGAACTACAAAGCAACAACAAAAGGCCATGTTGTTCTTGTATTGTTGTTTTTGTTGTAGGGATGCCACTACCTAGTAAAATAAATATACCTTGATAGCGCCATTCAATTTTTGAAAAAGAAAATTCAAAGAAAATTGAAAAAAATGTCAAATATGTATATATTTTTATTCACTTTCCTTTGTTTCATCAGGGATGGAAAACGAGAATTTTCTGATTTAAGTTGCACTAAACAAACTTTTTATGAATTCTTGTTTTAATTCAGATTGATCGAAACATAAACAGATCATTGTATTATAATTTTTTTATTTTTATTTAGCAGAATTGATATTAAGTTTTTTTATTACAAAAAAGTACTATTACACCCACTTTGCCATCTCTGAGTTGATTTGACACCAAGCAATATTTTTACACAAGCAAAATGCCTGTTGTTGTTCTAATGGTGTACTTATTGTAGACTTGCATGTACTTGATATAAATATACTTTGCCTGGTACTCTGTTCAGTTTTTTATGCGGAATTCATAATTTTCATACGTCTTGACGAGTCATTGATTTGTTTGGAAATGAACAAAGCGTCGCCGGAATAAGGAACAATAATTTGTTTATTTTTTCCGTGTGAAGAAAACGTACGATGTGCATGTTCCGACTACACATAATTTTCTGTTTGTCGTCAATGCTGTTTGAAAGCTTATAGCATAGCAAATAGCATTGGGACGCTGGATCAACAGATGGCGTTCTTTAAAAGTCAAACTTTCCTAGTAAAAACAACATTTGATGGCAGTCATCGTTGTGCGAACAAATGTTCGAACAATGCTGTTTGAACAAGAAGATGACATCGACAACGACGGTCGTCTCGAGAGGCATATAAATTTGTTCAATGGCTAAACAAATCAATGGCTCGTCAAGACGTAGTGTGAACATTAATTTTTTTTCAGCTGAAGAAAAAATTCTACACTTTTTGTTTAAACATCCCTGTAATAGTCAAATATTCCGTTTAGTTCTCTTTTTAAGCCCAGTACGCAGCTCTACGGAATTTCAGTTTTGATTTTTTGGTCTTTGTTTCTACAAAAGTAATATTCATCATGTGGTCGTTTGTGGAAATAAAAATCATGTAGTCGTGTTTTTTAAATTTTATTGTTTGTTGTACACAATAACATTATATCAACACAGAAATGAACAAAACTTATTTTAAATGTATAAAAAACATGAAATGTCATAAATTCCGATAACAAACAATTGCCTGAAGATTAATTTTCATTTCAGCTGAAGAAAAAAGTCTACACTTTTTGTAAGAACATCCCTGTAATAGTCAAAAATTCCGTTTAGTTTTCTTTTCAGCTGCGTACTGCCAAACGCAAAGTTGCCTGAAAATTTTCAAACCTGAATTTCAGGCTGTGTTTTTTACACTTACTTCTTATGGGAAACTGAAATTCAGGCGAGCTGCGTACTGGCCTTTAGGTGCGTACTGCCAAACGGAAAGTTCCCTGAAAATTTTCAAACCTGAATTTCAGGGTGTTTTTTTTACACATAATTCTAATGGGAAACTGCCTTAAACAGCAACTCAACGTAATTCTTATCAAACACATCAGTTCGGTCTATTTAAAAATTGATCTTTTTATTTTCGTACAAATTTTAATGTGAAATAAAGGGTATACGTATGGTTCTGAATAATTTTAACAAACAATTTTGTGGAATTATTACAGTAATTAAAAAATTTAATATTAATACATAAAAGGTTAAGGATTATTGCATTTAAAATCAACCAATAATTTCTCCTTAATTATTTTAATTTACAAAATTTAAATTAAATTTGAGATGATTTGCTTTTTAAGATTTATTAGTTGATCATTTTTAATGAACTTTTATATAGCAAAATGTCAAGAACTTGAACCAAACAAAAAACGCAACGAACGATGAAGAATAAAAAAGAAAACAACGACCGAGTCAGAATCGTTCAGTTACGGGAATCGTTCAATTGAACTAGGTCGTACATGACCGGCACAACTCTACTGCGTACTGCCAAACGGAAAGATGCCTGAAAATTTCCAAACCTGAATATCAGGCTGTTTTATGGGACACTGCAATGCAGGCGAGCTGCGTAGTGGCCTTAAAATGGAAAATTTCTAATCATATTAATTTTCTTCAAATATCAATTTGCTTAAAACTACTTTACCTTAAAATGTTTTAGTTAGTGGTTTTGGCTTGAATCTTTACCGAAGTAGTCCCAATAAAAAAAGTACACAATATACTAAAAAACTGAAAAAGAACAACTAATAGGTCGATTATGGATTCCAACCCAACCTCAGTTGCATTGACAAAATTCAACGCAACTGAGGAAAATATTGGTATTATATAATGTGAAGCAACTTTTTTCAGTTGCCGTAAAGTTATCGATAATGCTAATTTGACAGTCTAGCAACTGGAAATAATAATGTAAACAATAATTAAAGAAAATACAAATAAAATTATGTCTACAGATTTGAATTTTTTAAAATTAATATCCAAACTCTTAAAGAAATGTAAATTTAATGCAAGTTTATCATATCATGTTCCAGCCAAGGCGATAAATCTAAAAAGTTCCTCGTATAAATTACAACCCTACGTGCCTTACGAAATGTTATTCGTATCATGAACTAAAATTATGGATTATGAATAGCCTTTTGACAACGCAACTGGGGAAAAATTAGTATTATGTAAGGCAACTTTTTTCAGTTGCCATAAAGTTATCGATAATGCTATTTTGACAGAATAGTAACTGGAAATAAATGTTAATAATTAAATAGTTTTTAATAAATAACAAAGAAAAAACAAACAAAATATTATTTCATATCTAGTTTTATCCAATGGATTGTTTTTGAAATTAGTATCCAGTCTCTTTAAAAATGTGCCTAAATTTAATGCAATGTCGTAAATTAAATGCAAGTTTATCATGTTCCAGCCAAGGCCATAAATCTAAACAGAAAACTTACAAAAATCCACATCCACCTGGACATTACAACCCTGCGCATGTTGAGCATGAAGCCTTTGATATATGAATTTCATTGCAGTAGCTATTTTAAAACCATTTTTATGAAAAGTTGAAAAGCATGGACCAGAAGATGTGTCTATAAAAATACGGAATATTATTCGTATCATCGTTATTCTTTTGTTGCATTGCAGATGCTATGTTTGGAATTACGCGAGCAACGCAGAAAGGTTACCAATACTCGTTGTCGGTATGATTATGAGGCAAGTGCTGAAGAAAAATATAGGAGTGATGAGGAAAATAAATGATCAGTGTTTTAAATATGTGTTTTACGAATTTACGAATTAAACTTAGTTTTTAGTTTTTGGGCAGTTTTAACTTTTTAATCTGTGAAAAAATCAAAAGCAACCACAAATTTATGGTTGCCGTTTTGGCAACTAAAATTAACAACTTTTAGTTGCCAGTTGCCATACGTAATACAACTTTGGCAACTGACAACGCAACTGAAGTTAGGTTGCTATCCATAATCGACCTATTAGTTGCCAGTTGCCATGCGGTTGGGTTGCCATCCATAATCGACCTATAAGTACATGGGGCCTACTGCGTATTTCGATTCGAAAGAAAAAACGTTCGAATTTGTCTTTTACATTGAGTTTCGAACAATTTTTCTTTCGAATCGAAATACGCAGTAACCCCCCAGTAGTCACCGGAAACACATATTCGTGATTTGGGCCTCTTGGACGTTTCATAAGAAACTGGTGCAAATTGCATAAAGCTGCAGCAAAATAAAAAACTACCATTTTACTGTCCGTGCAAAACAAAAAAATAGTATTATTTAATTCAACAAATAAATAATTAAACAAAATAAATAAAATACTAACTACTAAACTACAATACTAACAAAAAAAAATTAATTTGGACCCAGCATAGTCTTAGGATCAACCCACTTCTTAAACTGCTCCTCAGTAACAAAGCCGGATTTTATAGCTTCTTCTTTTAGAGTGGTACCATTCTTATGAGCTGTTTTAGCGATCTGAGCAGCCTTATCATATCCGATATGAGTATTGAGAGCAGTAACTAACATCAAAGATTCATTCATAATTTTATCGATTCTAGCTTTGTTCGCTTTAATTCCTTGTAGACAATTTTTGTTAAAATTTGATGCACCATCAGCTAAAATTTTCGAAAATAATTAGTTTAAAGTCTAACTATAATAAAAAATATGAGTTAGTTAAGAATTTCTCACCCAGTAATCGTATCGAACGCAAAACATTAGATGCTATTAATGGCTTAAAAACATTCAACTCAAAATGGCCATTAGCTCCACCAATAGTTACAGCCACATGGTTTCCCATCACTTGTGCACAGATCATTGTTAGGGATTCACATTGTGTAGGATTTACCTTTCCAGGCATTATTGAGCTACCTGGTTCATTTTCGGGTAAATGTAACTCTCCTAGTCCACAACGTGGTCCCGAACCCAACAGACGTATATCATTGGCAATTTTCATTAAACCTACAGCAATGGTATTTAGGCAACCATGTACCTCTACCATACAGTCACGAGTGGCCAAGGCCTCAAAGAAATTGGGTGCCTTTTTAAATGGTAAACAAGTGTACCGTGATATCATTTTGGCACATTTTTCAGCAAAACCAACTCTTGTATTAAGACCTGTGCCTACAGCCGTACCACCCAAAGCAATATCGTAAACACGTGGTAAAACTGCATTAATACGATCTAAAGCATATTTCATTTGCTGGGCATAACCACTAAATTCTTGACCCAATGTTAGGGGTACAGCATCCATGAGATGGGTACGTCCGATTTTTATTATATCTGCAAATTCTTTCTCTTTTTGTGTTAAACCTTCACACAGCTCAGCTATGGCTGGTATGAGACGACTATTTATTTCCATGCCTACAGATATATGTATTGCTGCTGGGAAAGTATCATTCGAACTTTGTGATTTATTGACATGATCATTGGGGTGAACTGGAGTTTTGGAGCCTAATTTTCCACCCATTATTTCAATAGCACGATTGCTAATAACCTAATAAAGAAATACATAAGTTTATCTATCACACTGATTTCCTAACAAACGTTGGCTCACTTCGTTACAATTCATATTAGTTTGTGTACCAGAACCAGTTTGCCAAATGACTAAAGGAAAATGGTCATCTGATAAGCATCCATCTATAATCTCATCGCAGGCTTCTAATATGGCGTCACTTACTTTGCAATCTAAACCAAATTCCTTGTTTACTTGAGCGGCAGCCTTTTTTAAAATAGCCATGGCGACTATTAAGGGTTTCTAGAAAAAGCAAATTATATCATTTACTTCTTCAAAGCACATAAATCTTAAGCAGTTTTACCGGCATACGCTCTTCTGGGCCACCTATCGGAAAATTTGTTTTAGATCTCATAGTTTGCGCTCCATAGTATCTATCATTCGGGACCTTAACTTCTCCCATCGTATCAGTTTCAATACGTACATCTTGTTCATCCTATAAATAGTAGGATTGATTACTAATAATTTTGAACAAAAGTACCTTGTTTCTCTAACCATACTACAGCCCGTTAATCGAAATGCTCTGGTGCTTTTTAAGAACGAAGAGAATATTCCAATTCCTTGAAATGTTTTACTTCTGTTAAGAAAAAACATGTGCTTAAATTTTATTTAATTTTTGAAATTTATTTTCAAATTTAAATATTTTTGATTTAAAACTCAATGGCAACAAGTAAAACAAAATGTGCGTAAGCTACCGGTAAGATAAATCTACCAGAGCTATAAATGAATCATTAATTTTTAAATTAATTCGCAAAACATTCATGCACTGAATTAGCAAATTTTGAATTAATTCTTTTCACACAAAAAAATTAATTGAATCAAATTTGTGTCAATTCAAATGAATTTGGTAAAAATCAAGGTATATTTATTTTAAATACAACAATACAAGAACTTCATGGTATTTTGTTGTTGCTTTGTAGTTCGAAATGTTCGAAGAAAATTGAGAAGGCGTGTATGTGTTTTATTGCTTTCTCACTTCTACACTATAGAATTTCTGAACACATACAACTTTTGATATGTCGAACTACTAAATCAGCTGGGCGGACGACACTACCTAGTAAGATAAATATACCTTGGTAAAAATGAATTGCAATTCATTTCGAATTCAAAGGAAATTTTCGAATAAATTTCCAATTCAAATGAATTTGTAAAATGAATTTCAAATCGTTTCTAAAGCCTAATACTCTGTTCGGATATGTGGAAAATGTTGTGCAACATTTATTATTTCATAATAGCCCGTTCAGGCTGCCACGAAATTTGTGAAAAATTTTGTGATTTCGGCCGAAATCAAATTGAAATTACGTAATTTCGCATACATTTTACCATTGCCCAAATTAACTCATTCTACTTAATTTCATCGAAATTAACTTGAAATTACGATAGACAACGCTGGTTTTGTAGAAAAAGCTTCTTTTTTTGTAACCATGACCATATTTACAACCTAGAAAATCCGTTTTGTTTGAAAAAAAAATTTAAAAGCCAAATGAAATAATGGAAATGTACATAATTGTACAATTATTTTGTTGTAGTGTTGTTTTTAATATTCGTGTATATTTTAAATCAATGCGAAAGTGTTGTGCGAAAGCTTATTGCAAAAGAATTAAATTATACAAATGCAACTAAGCGTGATCAGCTGTTTGCGAAATTAACTCAAATGTCAAAAAGCCCAGTATGAACACTTTAGATTTCGTTCTTAATTTCAGCTCGAAATAACTTAATTTCGTGGCAGCCTGAATGGGCTATAAGGAAAACTTTACATTTAAAATGTGGTGTCTATATCGCGATTTGAAAGAATTTTACGATTTTATTTTTTTCCAGTATACCACAATGTTTTATAAATGTTAGTAAAAGCTGTTGTTTGAAAAATTTCACAGCTTTGATAAAATGTTGCCAGAAAGATTTCAATGTATTTCCACAGTAAGAACCGAGTACTAAATCCTTCTGATGTATTCTAAAAAAAGGTTTGATTGTTTAATATTTTCAAACAAAAAAAAAAAAAAAAAAAAAACAAAGAGTTGAAATCTTTAGTTGTTAGCTATTTTAGGATATGAATGATTCTTACAAAAATAGGCTAAAAAAGCTAATAATGTTGAAAAATAATGAGATTTTATGAACATTTTTTGTTATTTACTTCTTTAAGTCAATAATTATAAAAACTGAAAACGATTCACCTTTTATGGAATAAAAAAGCAAACTATAAATAGATTTTTGTTTGTTTGGAAATTCCTTACTTGTATTTAGGTTGGCGATTTCAACATAAGAAACAGAAATACAAACTAAATAATTTTTGCTGTTGTCAAAATGCATGTAAAATCTTTTCCAAAACTTTTCATCATTTGTATCTAACATAAATAATCTTGTTAACATGAATTTTACAAACTTTCAATACGACTCTAAGAACATGGTCATAAGGATCCATACATATGTATGTATATGTGTGTACATGTATCTACTAGCACAAATGATTGTTCATGAAGATTGAAAAGTGTTTGAAAATCCGTGTAAATCTGTGAAATTAGACATAGAAATATGAAAACATTTAGGTTTTTATGAATGCGAACCAAGGCACATTAATCAGGTAGCCTCACTACGAAGGAGAAATTTTAAGGTTAAAATTTAAATTTTTTTTTTGGTATGGATTTTGACAGTTAAACTTATAATTTTTTCCCTTAAATGAAAGTTGAACTTTCAAACTAAATATAAAAAAAAAATTCAAAAATTTTCGCCTTAATATTTCCCCTTCGTAGTGAGGCTACCTGATAAATGTGCCTTGAATGCGAACGTATGTGAGTATAATTTTCAAGCAAATGCACATGCAAAAGTAAGAACTGAACAAGAAAAATATTGTACAATGCTTGTAAAACTTTTATCAGGGATTTATTTGTAGACTGAAGACTAAATTCTAAACATTATTTTGTTCTCCTTACTAACTTGCTAATGAAATAAACATATGATGAAAAACAAACAACAGGAACAAAATTTATTCACAGAAAGTATCAACACATGTGTTAGCTTCAACATATCCATGGATCCATTATTATTGACAATCAAATATTCAAGACAAATATGAGTTTTGTTTTGGTATAGACTTTTCATTAAAGCTTTTGTTGCAATTACTTATAAATATTTGTTGGGGCTGCCTTAAGGTACGGTCACATTGGGCAAATATTTGCCTGAAATTATCAAATATTTGTTTGCCATAGTCTGAACACAAAATAAAATTGATAGGGAAACAACAAAACAGCTGATTCTTGGCAAACAAAATTATTTGCCGGCAAACCAAAATGTTTTTAATGTGACCACTCATCGGCAAATATTTTTTTCTTTTTTGGGCAAATAATTATTTACAAAAAATTAGTAAGAACAAACAGGGGCATAGAATAGTTGATTCCAGCAGAGTTTTTTGCTTTCAAAACTTTATTATTAGCAAATAAAATAAAGTTACACATGATAACATAGGGTTCCGTACCTAAAGGCTAAAAACGTAACCCTTAATATCGCTACAATGTTCGTCTGTTTCAGACGTTTTTTTTTCTCTTGAACAGAAATAGTGCTCACGGGTGTAGTTTTACAAAAGGTATATTGATTAGCCGCTACAATAAATAACAAAATGAAGTACAAAATTAAAGAGTATCCCAATAGCAGCGTAATTTTCTTATATATGATCTAAATGTCTTAACCATTATAGCAGACCTTTACGGTTATATAAAACTTTACAATTTATATGAACAATAGACAAAAAAAAAAAGAAACCTTAGGACTTAAAAGTGTTATCCTAATTAAAGGGTGTTATTAAAGGGTGTTGCTGGCCTAAAATCGAGCATAAGTGCATCTTGTTAGGAGGGAGGTTATAGAAGCTCAAATGCCGATAGAACGCATGAGTTGAAGAAGATTAGTCGAAAGACTGCATCCGACTCTCATTGCGAAAGACGTTATACACAATGAATGTATGGAGAACGATATTAGCATTTTTACTGATTGATCTCTTATGGACGGTAGAGCAGGAGCAAGTACATACTCAGCTGAGCTGGACATGTCCTGTAATCTGCGTTTAGGTGAATTCGTCTCCGTTTACCAGGTAGAATTGCTTGGATTACTACATGCGTTGGAACACCTGCTGGAATGTCGGGTGCCCCTCCCTCCACCTTTAAACCTGAAAAGGTGGTGGGAGACCACTACGTGTAAGCAGGCTTGAGTGATGCTCAAGGAGCCCATGGAAAGGCCACTAAGTTACTCAGATACAATAGAAGTACCTTAAGGTACACTTTCACTATTTCACTTTCACTTTGAGTTATGACTGTTTGTGATTTTGTGGGCGATATGTATGTACAAATGCCACGTGTTCATGCAACCTTTCCGTTTTTTTTTAATTTTCTTCTATATAAATTTTTATTTATGTATGTATGTATATTTTTTATGTACGTACATATTTTGGGGAAATAGATTTATATTTTTTGACAATTTAATCAAATATTTTTCTTAGTCAAATATTTTCTCTAGTCTGACCACACGGCAAACATGTTTTCCCAAATATCTATTTGCATTTGTTTGACCACAAAACAAATTTTAAAATTTTTTAAGAAATTTTAAATCAAACACCAACAAATAGTTTTGTGGCAAACATTTGCCTAATGTGACCTCCTTACCCTTGTTAACATGCTTGGAACAGATTTTATATTTTTTGCATACAAGTAAAATTTTCCATAAACGGCATAACATCTCGAATTATATTTAATCAGGTATGTCATTTTTAGTAATAAATTCGTAAATTATGTCTCCCAGATTATTAATGCAAAATTAACATTCACCCTTTAAAGCTATTGCTAACATTTTGCAAATTTATTCGGCAAAAATATCACCTAGAGTTTGGCATTTTTAACTGATTTAACATGAAAAATTTTATATACCACCTCTTTTAACACTTTACGAAAACTCCATAGTTTTTGCATTTTTAGATTGTTTTTATTTTTAAGAAGCAAAAAAGCAGCTTTCTTACTATAAATAATATTCGTCCTTATTATGAGAGTTGTAATCGCATTTTGTGGTTGTTGATTTTAACATTTTTGTTACCATTTAAAACTTAGGACCACTACGCGACCTTTTTGTACTGCATTACGCAATAGGTTGTTTCATAATACTATTAGAGTCTGTTAAAAATCTAAAAATGTATAATTATAATTACATATAATTTTTAATAATAAAGATTTTAATTTTTAATAGACGAACCCTTGAAAAAGTCAACAAATATTGACGAAACGTTGGGTAAAAATGCAGTAAATTAGTTTTTTATTGACATTAACTATGTTAGGCCTGACTAGCTTAAATTATCCAATCAACAACTTTAAACTCTAATCTGGCCAATGATTACAAACAACTATAATTACATATGTTTTTTTTTGAATTAATAATTATTCAGGCTTAAGATCTTTATTATAAAGAGATAAAGAAAAATTAAGCATTTAAGCATTTTCTTTATTTGATACACTGAACCAAAAATTTAACTAAATACTGTAAAATGAGGTGTAGAATTGAAGAAAAGTAGGTTATTATACAGCTAACAAACTTTTTAGTTAAATCTACAGACGATTTTCGTAAAATTTAATATTACTATTTCTTTTTGTCATTTGGGTGTAAATATGATCAAAAAATAAGTTAAATTTTTAGTTAATTTTTTTTTTTTATTTTTAATATCTTTTCATCACTAGAACATAATCTGAAAACAAAATTGCATATAATTAATGCCACTTTTTTTTGTTGAAAATTGAAAATCTACTTAAATTTGATGGAGTATAAAATATTTGAGAAAATTCGATATTTTTTCCATTTTTTTGTTAGCATATACTGCTATGTATCACGATTTTATATTTTGATTTGGGAAATAATTTAAGTGTAGACCAAAATCCCAGAAGATTCTTCTTGTGTTTTTATGGTCGACTTAAATTTTTAATTTCTTTTAATCTGATTCTGAGCTAAATAATGTTAATATACATATACCGGTTCTTTTCTTACAACATATTAACCCTCTATCTCCTATTTCTAGTCATTGTGCCTTTACAGGTTAAAATGTCAATTATGTTTTTGTATTTATGACAGGACCTTAAAAATGTTTAAATAAAATGTTTCCATATTTTTCAAAGTTTTAAAACTTTTTTATAAATCCACACATGTAATAAAATAGTAACTCATTTCCGTCTCTCCGTTTTTCATTTGCGTTCTCATCACGTAAAAACTACTGGATGGATTTTAACTTTTTTTGGTGAGGAGGTACCTTAGTATCCCGGTCCCAATGTAGAATGCTTTCCAAGAGAATGTGGAGAAAATTATTTGATTTGAATTTATTTATTTTGAATTTATTTGATTCTGATAAATTATTTGTTTGATTTTTTTTCTATAGTTTTGGTAAACCTTTTTGTCTGATTCAGACAAATTTTTTGTTTGAAAATATCATAATTATTTGTTTGAAAAACCCGTGCAATATTTTCAATAAATAAATTTTAAATTTAATTGTTTGAAATTACAAATTTTTTTATAGGGCCATATTTATACAACAAATTGTATGTTTGTGGAAATTAATTATTTGAATCTAGAAAACTATTTTAAAACTATTTAAAAACTAATTGTATCAACTGAATCATAAAATTTTACGCGATTTAGCATCGAAATTTAGTTGCTTATTTTCATGGAATTGCATATTTTTGCATATTTTGGTAATAAGTGCATATTTCTTAAGTTTTAAAAGTGCATAGTTAATTATTATTAAATACAACTTTAAAAAAAAATTTATTGCAAAGTTATTTTTTTGTATTTGTAATATTTTGAATTTTTATTTAACGGACAATACTATACTAATTCATATAATATTTCATTAAGAATGATGGGCGTTTTATCTGCGAACTACATCTGCTTTTATGAAATATCCTAAATAAGGATTTAACAACTTGAATGAGCAAATTTGTAACAATGAAAATAATAATGTAAACTGTAAAGAAAAAACAATTTGAAAAGTCAAATAGTTGATGTAAAAATAAGTTTTTCCATGTATAATAGTTTCAAAAGACTTATGTCGTTTTCTATTCTGACAAAAATGTTGCATATATTTTACACTTATTAAATTTTCGTGTTCATTTCTACAAAGAATATCAAAGTGTGAATAAACATCATGTTCTTTTCTAAATATGTCGCACCAAAACCAGGTAAATATGATACATATTTTAAACTCAACTTTTATTCAAGGTGAGATATTGCCCTTTTTTATAAATATTTTTTTTTTTTTTTTCAATAAAAGCAAGAATTTTATTTTGATTATAAATTTTTATGTAAATAAATACATTAATATATTATTTTATACGTCACATAGACATACATAAATGTTAAATGTAAAATCGGTTTGTTTTTGTGTTCTTTTTAAATCATAAAAAAGGTCACACTTTGCAAGAGCTGGGTGATCCATAAAATGTATTACCTATTAATAAGGCAGAATTTTTTTCTCAGAAAAGAAAACACCATTAGTTTTGATTTTAAATACTCAAAAAATTGATATTTGCATTCGACAACCAAAACCAAATATAAAAAAATTTAATTTTCTCTTTTTTCAAATTGATGTTATAAAATGTTATTTAATGAATTTAATTGTTTGTTTTGAATTATTTTATGTTGTTTTAAATAAATGAAAAAAAAGTAGGTTATTGTAGAGCTTAAAAACTTTTTAGTCAAATCTAGTACAAAAAATAATTTTGTTAATTTTCTTATATGGAAGAAATTTCTTCAATATGACTATTTTTTCGTTATTTTATAGAATGTAGATTTAATAAAAAGTAAGTTAAATTATCTAAAATAATTGATTATATATTTATTTTTATTATTAAATTTGTATCTTTAAATGATAAAAATCTGCAACATAATCCGAAAATAAAACTGCATAATATTAATGCCTCATTACCTTTATACCTGTTTTAGGAGGAATAAACGAATAAGGCTTTCATTTTCTGTTGCAGGCATTTAATATTGTTTTAATATTTTTCTTATATTCTTCACAAAACTATTTATTGCCATAAAATAAAAAAAAAAAAAAATAAAATAAAAAATATGTTCACAGTCTTTTATTTTTATTAAATTTATTTTCGTTACTTGTCACAGTAAATATTCTAAAATATAATAAAATAAATTGTAAGCTTATATAAGACATTTCTATGAAAATATCAGGAACCTACTGCGGTTCAAAAAATAAGGCAAAATAAGTGCGAAACATGTTACTCTCAAGAGTCTACCAATTACGGTGCAAAAAATAAAGCCATATACGTCCAAATTTATCACTTTCGAAATACCCTTTAATTTTATTATTTGTTATAGCGGTCATGGCAATTCCCTATCTATGAATATCTTAATAGTCTACCTATTACGATTCAAAAATAACACCCTTTTATTTTTAGCAATTTTGATAGCGGCCGTGGCAACACATCTTCTGTACAAAATTCAATAGTCTACTTATTAGATTTACGAGTATACTATATTATATAAATAAGGTTATATACGTGCAAATCATCATCAAGCGGAATACCCTATAATTCTTACTATTTGTTATAAAGGCCATACCAATCCAAATTCTTTACAAATTTAAAGAGTCTACCGATTGTAGTTTAAAAACTTGGTTAAACAAATGCAAATCACGTCGGAAAACCCTTTAATTTTTAGTATTTGTTATAGAGTCTATAGTAATATACAATCTGTGAAAACTTAAAGAGTCTATACATTATGGTTCAAAACTTTGGCCATATACATGCAAATCACGTCACCATTAGAACACCCTTTAATTTTCAGGTTTAATTTTGTATACTTGTTTATATAGCGAACATAATTTAATTGCAATGTGTTAAATTTTAAGTGTTTCAGTATTTATTGCTATAGCGAAACTTTTATACACCTTCTGTGAAAATTTGAAGAGTCTACCTATTACGGCTGACAGGTGGACAGACATTGTAGCGAAAACAATAGAGTTATATTTTTACCCTATGGGTACGGAACTCTAAAAAGCTTAGTAAAACAAACGAAAATTTTGTCAAGTCAACGGATAAATTAGTCACATTCAGGGATGCCACTTTGGTCCGATCAGACCAAAATTGGTAGTTTTCGTTTTTATGAACGATTTGGTAGTTTGGTTGGATTGATGCAGTTTTTATGCATTTTTGGTCCAAAAAATTGTTCGTCAATTTTAATTATTTTTATTATTATTTTCCAAAAAGTGCTTAAAAGTTTCTATACATTTTACTAAACCAATTGAAAAAATATATAAGTAGAAATTTAACTACTCTAAAATGAATGAAAAAAAACGTAGTAAATGATATTATGAAGGCAATGGTCACGTTCATAAGACGTAACTGTTGAACTCAACTGCTACGAAACTTTTGCCAACTGTTGAGCTCAACAGTTACGTTTTAGAAACGGCTTGAGAAATATACTGCAAAATAAAGAGCTGATAAATGTTAACAATTGACAAAAATAAATGAGGAACAAAAGAAATAATTTAAATTAACTAAATCAATTACTTTAGCTGAAAATCATGGATAAGAAACAGTATAACACTCTTCCGTTAGCTATTTAAGCTAAAATATTTTATGATACAAAAAATACCCAATTGTTGAGTTGAGCGCAACTAGTCAACAACCCGTTTCTAAGACAAATATTCAACAGCTGCGCTACAGTTATGTCTTATGAACGTGCCCAATGTAAACAAATTTGTGTAGTTGACAAAATAAAGGACACAAATAATTTATGATAAAAAAGTTTTGGTAGTTTTTTTAAGTTTTTATGGTTTTTGGTAGATTTTAGGGATGAATTTGGTAGGAAAATATTTTCCTTGTTGCAACGTTGGTCCCATTACTTCTTTTAGGAAAGTAAATTTAACAAGTTTTATTGGTTGTTTTTCTTTACATGTTTAAACTTAATTTTTGTTAATTAAACATAATTTTATTTAAATTTTTATTGTTTTATTGAAATATATTTTTAAGGATCAACTAATTTTTATACCCTTCACCACAGGTGGAAAGGGTATATATAAGTTTGTCATTCCGTGTGTAATTTCTACAATATTCATTTCCGACCCCATAAAGTATATATATTCTGGATCCTTATACATAGAGAAGTTGATTAAGCGATGTCCGTCTGTCCGTCCGTCCGTCTGTCCGTGTTAGTGTGGTAATGTCATTTGCCAAGGCACCAGAAGAGATACAAAAAATTTAAGCACACCAATCTGTCAGGCATAGTTTCGAAAATTTTGGTATTGCAATTCAGCAACATCGGATCATTCCTTTGGAGGCTACGGGCCAAAAACCACGCCCACCTATATTTTTTTACGTTTTTTTTTTAATTTTTTTCGGCTTTAATGATTCTGTTTTGCCTTTTTTTGTCAAATAAATATTAGACTGTGACAGGTAGATCGCAAGGAGTGCATACAGATCTCGGGGGATCAATAACCCCCTGCGAGGGGCGATTTTTGTTTGTTTTTAGATTGGTAGGGTTTTTCTGCTTTGATTTGTATTAGAGACCTTAATAGAAAGCAATACGCATAGAGGTAGCCAATGGACCCACAGAGTACCCAGTGACAAATAGGAGCAGTTAAAAGGACCCCCCATGTGTCAATATGATGAATTTTTTTTTTTTGTAAGGATTTCTTTTTGCTTTAGTCTGACCATTCTAACTCAATATAGATTGGAGAAAGGTCCAAAATTTAACAAAAAAAATTCAATCAAATTTTTAAAAAAAATTTTTTTTTCAAAAATATTTACAAAAAAATTTACAAAGCATTTTCAAAAAAATATTTTACAGAAAAATATTCGAAAAAAAAAAATTTTTTAAAAAATTTTCGAATAAAATTTTACAAAAAATTTTTAAAAAAATATTTTTACAAAAAAAATTTTACACACAATTTTCGAAAAATTAAAACAAAAATTTCAATATTTCTTTGAATATGAAAATCATGACTGTAACATAATATATAAGAATATACATATGTATGTATGTGTGTATGTGTGTATATACAGTAACATATTTTTTTAAATGCGTTTGATTTTTTTAAATGCGTTTGATTTTTAATAGATGATATCTCTGTTTTAAAACCTAGGTGCATTAAACACATAGACATCATCAGGATACCGACTACAAACTGTTAAAATAAAACGATAATTTTGAAGTCAGCAAAGCTACATGACTACACGGCCACCGTTGTGGCTGTCGTCAACTTAGACTAATTTCTATTTTATTCAACAGAAGAAAATGTCACAAAATTGTAAATTACAAATTCATATTAAAAAAAAAAGTATTGGAGGAAATATTTATAATTTTTTGAAAAAGTTATTTTATTTTATAAAAGCAAAATAAGTATTTCTACAACAATCTCAGAGTTTACGATGTAGCTGTCGACTTCAATATCATTAAGTAGCTGACAACACGGCGACAATTGTAGCAAACGGAAATTGTCTTCTATTTGTTTAACTCATGAATAATGATTTTTTCTCATACAACTTTATTTAAGTAAAGAGTCAACAATATGGATAATGCTGTACATGTCTGTATAAATAAAATCACCGTGGTGAAGGGTATAGAAGATTCGGCACGGCCGAATATAGCACTTTTACTTGTTTTCGTTATTATTACCTACGAAATTTGGTTCAGTGTATAACATATACATATTTTTCATCCTAAATAGACTTGATGTCGATACCATGTGGGCCCAAAAAGGCGATTCGGTTATGTTGATGTATTTAGCATTCATCTCGTAAACTTACGAAATTACTACTTGAGACTTGATCTGTTGTAGCTTCGATGATTAGATTTGGCCCGTTTCACAATAAAATACTGAGTATTAAGATTTTCGTTGGATTTTGTAAGATAGAAATCAAATAAAAATTGTGTGATTGTCAAAAAATCTAACGTAACATAACATTTCGTTTTCACCCTATCACACTTCAAATAAAATGAAAAATATCAGCAAAGGAACAAGCCGAGACGAGACATTGAACGGCGTCGGCTCTAAGCAATTTTATTTGGACAGCAGAGGTGACGGATCTTAAGTTTGTTTGAACGTTCAAGTTTTGGGGTAATACAAAAAAAATTAAACAAAAAAAAAAAAAAAAAAAAAAATGGCAGAAACAAAGAACAAACGTAGGCGATAAGACTGATGGATGATGACAAAGAAAAAATATCTTCGGCGGCGGCGAACTATCGGCTGCGACTCATTCAGCTAGGTTCTTTGCTTAAAAAAAACACAACCTTGATAAAATGAAAAATTTTATCGTTTAGAAAATTTTCTAAAAATGGTTCAGTCGTAAAGTAGCTTTGGATTGAGGAACACGTTCGCGCGTCATTGTCATTATCGTTTAAGGTCAATCAGGCCGTTCTTGTTGCTTGATCTCTCTCTCGCACTGGGTGATTGGCTTCCACGGTTACCTGTACTATGTTACAGTTAATTGGTCTTTGCATTAATCACCCAGGTGCAATCGTTGTGGTTATCGTGTATAACCTCAATTTTGATATTTAACTACATAATGAAAATTAATAAACGAAAAGAAAATTTTAGATGACAAAAATAATAAATTAACAAACTAAAAAAAAACTAAAATAAAAAGTAAAAAATTTACTGTCTGTTTTTTGTGAAAATGTAATACTACATTAGTTGAAGAATATACTTAAGAAGGAAGAAAAAACTATTTGTTGGATCAACCTACAAACATAGAAGAAAATCAACCAAGCTATAAGCACAAGATTTTAAAAACACAACTTGACGAGAGGATAAAAATTAAAAAAAAAAAGTGGATGGAAGAACCTGGTGAAGACCAAATTAAAACTGAAAATTTACTTAACATTAAGTAACAAGAAGAAATTACACATTTGGATGAAAGAACCAACTTAAAACTCGCTGTGAGGATTTTAACCTCACTTTTTTGGCGTACCAACAAAAATAATTCTTGCAAAAAAAAAAAACCGACTACAAAGCAAATATATGTGCATCAATTCTTAACTAAAAATTTAAAAGGAAGTAATCTGTAAGAAATAGTACTCAAATCAAATTCTTTTATACTTGTTGCTCTAACGGACATAGTAATATAGGTTCTGTACATTCAAATGTCTATCCATAACGGTTCAGCAGATAAAGCCATATACGACAAATTACCTCAGATATGAGGACACACACCCTTTATTTATTTTTACACTTATTATTACTGACACAGCAATAAAAAGTAACGGTTCCAAATATATGGCCATATAGGTTAAACAATATCACCTAGGGGAAACCCTTTAATGTAAAATTTTAAATTAAACACTTATTTTAAAAGACAGATTCTTTGTAAATTTTAAATGTCTGTCTAAAACGGTTCAAAAGTTTGGCTATATGCATCAATTTACATCGACTATTGAGACACCCTTTATAACTTTAAATATTTATAAATGTTATTATACGGGACGGTTCAAAAGATAGGGCTAGATAGGTAAAATTTTATCAATTATGGGGATACCCTTTAGTTTCCAAATTTAAATTATATACTTGATGTAATAAAGGACTTAGATATACAGGTTCTTTGTAAATTTCAACCGTCTCTCTGTTACGGTTCAAAAGTTTTGCAATATACATCAACTATTGGGACACCCTTTAACTTCTAATTATATATATTTAATTTCTGATTATAAATATTGGACATTCTGTCCAATTTTCAAGTGATTGTCTACAATGGTTCATATATATTTAAATTAACGTCACATATGGGGACACCCTTTAATTTTTAAGTTTATTTTTTTATTAATTTCTGTTATTGTCAGCTATAGTGATATGCAGTTTTTTTAAATTTTAAAAGGGTGCTCTCATAATACACGTAAAAAATACGTATGTTGTATGGGGACACCCTTTAATTTTCAAAATTCTGAACTTCTTTTAAAATAGGACCAATCTGTAAGCATTTCCTTTCTAATAAAGAAAAAAATTTTAAAATCGGTTCAGAAATGACTGAGTTCTGCGGGCACAAACATAAAAAAGTAACATTCAGACGAATAGATAACCTCCTTCTTTTTTTGAAGTCGGTTAAAAACTAAGATTGATACTGGTTGAGACCAATAATACTCTAGGAGTAGACTCTGGTGATCTACTTCGTGTGCAAAGGTACAGGTCGGCTGGATTTTCCCGAGAAAGGCTCCTACATGTTGATAGATCCTGGCAATATAACACACTAGTGTTAACCATTTTAAACCAAAACCCAAACAAAAAAAAAAAAATGGTTTGGTATTATAGGATGTCAAATTTCTTTCCGTATTATTTCAAATTCTGATAACATACTGCTTTTATACTATCACACTTTCTCATTGGATTTAAATATTAGACAAGTCTTGACACTCAGTATAATAGTGTGAAAATGAATTTAGTACCATTTAATGATCGAAATCAACAAGCGTATAGTTACCCGTTTGTTTAAAGAGGAAATCAATAGCTGCATTACACATTTAAGCAATACAATCATGGAAGTCTTAACAAATCTTTTAATTCCTTAGTAATGAATGAAATATGTGAGGAATAAGGCCGCACTTAAATCAAATGCAAATAAAAAGTAAACATTTAAATAAAATTTAATGGTTTAAATACCAACATTGTAGATACTTTTATTTTTTATATGGTTACCTTGAGTCAAAAAACATTTATAAAATACACACACTCACAAAAGAGAGCAACTTTATATTTCTCATATTTTCGTTTAAATTTTTGAATATAATTTGCATAAATATTTACCTTTTTTTACAAAACAATATTATTTTGCAGCAAAATTTAAATATTTATACAATGTGTGTGTTTTTTTTTAATATTTTAAGCCTGGTACTCTGTTCAGTTTTTCATGCGGAATGCTGTCAAATTACATACATAAAAAATTTCTATGAAAAAGTCATGAAAAAATGTTGCAGAAGTAGTACTCTGTTCTTGCTGTGGAAAAACATTGAAATGTTTCTGGCAACATTTTATCAAAGCTGTGAAATAAAGCAAAGGGGCATTATTTCACGTGGAATTTTTCAAACAACAGCTGATCGCTTGGCTTTTGTTAACATTTCTAAAACAATGTGGTATACTTAAAAACAATAAAATCGTAAAATTTTTTCAAATCGCGAGATAGACACCACATTTTAAATGTCAAATTTTCCCTGTGAAATAATAAATGTTGCTCAACATTTTTCACAAATTCGAACAGAGTACTAGGCTTTACCAAAATGTTTATTAATTTGTCTTTATAGCATGCACGAGAGTGTGGATGTGTTGTCATTGTTTAAATTTTCCAATACATTCAATTTTGTTTTTCACCGCATGCACAAAACAAGTTTTTACTTCCTTAATTTTTTTTTAACATAAATTTCTACGTATTTTTAGCTTTGCTTAACCAGCAAATTGACTTTTTTACATTTTCAATTTTTTCCACATTTACAAAATCCGCAAGTGTAATTGAAAGTTGTGTACTGTGGAGTACTTTTTTTTAAATTTTGCTTTATAATTCATGAAAAGTGATTTTATTTTATTGTGTTTTTCGTTCTTTTTGCTCTTGCATTCTGGATTTTTTAAAGCTTGTGTGTATTTAGTACCAACCCACTACCACTTGCTTTTGTTTACCTGGTTTTGTTTATTGGCAAGAGAAAAAAAAATCCATCATCAGCGAAATCCAAATGACGACGCGTAATAAAGATAAGCTGTGTTTCTGTTGTCACAAAAAAATCTCTATTTATGAGATTCTTTTAAAATTTATGCCACGACATACATACATTGTTTTCCTGGTTGTCGGTGCTGATGTTGTTGGTTGGGTTTAGTGAAAATTTATTGCCAATCAGTTGTTCGTTTACAGAAGTAATCTGGGGTCATTGCAATATATAGGGTTGTTTAAATAAGAGTTTATTTTTAAATTATATGTAATTTAATAATAAATATTTCTTTTTTTTTCGTAGAAAATCCTTTAAAACTAAAAAATGCAATTTTTTGACATTTATTTCCGCTTAGATAAACAAGTTTATGTAGACTTTTTTTATTGTATGTAAGTAAAAAACGTAATCTAGGAGTACTTAAAAAAACATTTTGATCCAAAAAAAACCTTATCATTATTAGTGAATTTTTGTAGGTTAAAACTGATAATGTAACACTGAGAATATAGTATGTACACATACATTTTGATGCCATCCGCAAGAAAACACGTCAGAAGGTCCATAAAATAGGATGTAAAATAGGATCTAATCATTCGACTTCAATATTTTTCTTCTGAAGTACTTCTTAAAACTTGAAATCAGGAAGAAACCGGAATGGAAGCGTAATTTAGAGAATAGGGAAGCGTTGAAAATTAAAACTTCAAGCGTGTGGTTTGGCTATCGAAACTGCATTTTATTAATAGCAGATTCCGTTTTTTGCTAAATGGTTACTTCTAATGCTAAATTGACCCTATAATCATGAAAATACTCACTTTTCTTTATATTTCATTTTCCAGTAAGCTAAAGTCGATAATTCCACATAAGTATGCAATTCTCTTATGTCAGATGTATAGTGGTCATTATAAATTTTATAAAAAGTAATGGATTGGTGAAGAAATTCATTAGGTTCACGGCATAAGACAGAAAGCTACTCAATCAATAGCACCATTTCGTTTTTTTTTCTCAATTGTGTTGAATCAATCAACGTTGAAGTTATCTCATCGTTTACTAAAAACTGTGTTTTAAACTAGCTGTGCCCACACACGTTGTCTGCGGCCTGGCAAAATTATGTTCGATTTTGCTTTGAAAGTAAATCCACACCAGATTTTAAGACTCTTACGTATTTACTTTATATAAAGGTACCCATCCCTGGATAAACTTAAACGCTGTTAAAAAATACCATTGATTTATATTTTACTGTAAAGTCCATCCAGACAATGATCCACGGTTGCTGATGTTTCGCCATTTTATCAGTTATTAATGAAATGGTTAGATCTATGAGAAAGTTCGAGGTTTTTATATACCAAGGTGCGTGTCTTTCATAAATCTTAGTGCCCATCTTAGCTTCAGAGTTCAGACATTTCGGACGTTTTTTATATAATTTTAGCTCGACAATTTATGTTGGTTGCTTAAAGTTATTTATTGTGTAATTTTATAAAATCGCACTCATCTGTATCTGCAATTAAGAATTTGTTATACATAAAAAAGAAAAGGGGAAAAAAGTGAATAATTTAACTGCACTTAATTGTATTGCAAGTAAAAAAGAAAAACCAAGAAAAATATAGAATAGTAGCAAAATAATTACCGGCAATAAAAATGTAGTTAATCAGATAATAAATATTTTAGCAAATGGTTATAACACAACAAAGAAAAAACACAGCAACGCATAATAAAACTAATATTACCTGAATATTTATTACAATGAGTATAAAAAAGCACATAAACCTTGATTGGCAACAAAGTGTATCTTAGATGTTCCTGAGGGAATAATAAATATCCTAAACAAATGGCTGTACAAATCATTTGTTTTCTTTTTCTTTTCTTCTTTTTAAAATTTTTAATTTCTAGAATTGAAAATTACACAAGGCGACAAATACATTTTTTTTTTCAGCGGCGTTGCTTTTTAGAATTAATAACGATTCATGTAATATAACGTTCTCCTTCTATTTCATATAAAATCCGAAACTTAGTTTCATATTATATAAATATGAAATTAATTATTGCATTCAATTTGTTTTCCTTGCCAAATATAAACCTTGTTCTGCTTTTGTAAAACTTGTTGACGAAACTTGTTGAAGAAATTTTTTCAATTCGTCTCTTAAAGCCTAGTACTCTGTTCGGATTTGTGAAAAATGTTGAGTAATATTTATTATTTCACAAGGAAAACTTGAGATTTAAATTGTGATGTCTACCACGCGATTTGAAACAATTTTACGATTTAATTGCTTTAAAAAATACTACATTCTTTTAAAAAATTTTCCACAAAAAAAACTTTACAAAAAATTCCACATAAAAAATGCCCATTTGCTTTATTTCACAGCTTTGGAAAAATGTTGCCAGAAACATTTCAATGTTTTTCCACCGTAAAAACAGATTACTACTTCTGCAACATTTGTTCATGACTTTTACATACAAAGTTTTTATGTATGTAGTTTGACAGCATTCCGTATGAAAAACTGAACAGAGTACCAGGCTTAAATGTAGGAAAGCAATGGTTTGTATATTATAAAATAGAGGTCGAGATTTCAACGGATTTATACGTTTTGAGGTCTCCTGAATACATTTTGGATATTTGAACTATGATGATTGTGGGTGGGTAAGTGGGTGTGTGTGTATGCCACTATTTTTGTAGAGTTTATACAGGTCATACCGTTTGACATATCAAAATGAAATTGAGTATGAAATTGAGCCTTTAGTATATGGAGATAAAGAGCTGTATAGTTTTTGATCATAATTAGGAGGGGCAAGGGGCAGTTTCCTCTTTGGTATTAAAGATGAAGAGCTGTATAGATTTTGGGCATAATCGGGAAGGGGCAAGGAGTAGTTTACTTAACACCCAAACTGAAAATAATTATATTTTCGATTCGAATATACTTTAAACTTATTTGCCCTTATGGCAAAAAAAAAAATAAAGTTTACTTGAATTGTACTTTAAGACAAAATTTTCATATAAAATTTGACATAAAGTATATTTAAGTAGACCTTATTTTTTTTGCATAAGGGCAATATTCTTTATGTAATACATATATCCATAAAAATGACTGTTTCCATTGGGTATGTTAAAGTTGAGTGTAGGCCACTACATATTTTTTTATAGGAAAAGGGAAATTATTTTACTTTGGTACTCATGCCAAAAAACAAGGTCTAAAAAACGAAAAAAACAAAAAATTTAAATATTAACTACGATTTGTAAAGAAAAATTAAAAAAGTTGTTGTTCAAATATTCTGAATCGATTACACTGGTCAACACAATTCTTGTTTCCTTCAATTTCTATCTGTTATTGGGTATTATGACTTCGAAAAAAAAACTGCGAGACTGCTTTACTTTTTGAAACATACAATTTTATTATTTGGTCAAAAAATACGAGAAAGTTAAACAACTTGGTAACAAAATTTCTAATGAACACAATGAAATTATCTTTTACAATATATATTGGAATGAACGACTTCTTTAAGTAAATCTCGTTGCAAACTCCAGCACTAGTGAGATCCACCTTCCCTGATATTGCTCTTTCATTGTCCAAAGATTCTGATGAAATATCTCATCCTGGTCCTCACTGAAGTCGACCAAATTTTGTGGAAATCGGTCTAAGTGCAGCAAGTGGGTTGTTATGCTGATGTTGCACCCTAGCTGTTGCACTCAACAAGCTCGACATGGTAGTCAGATTTCTTGTTGTCTAGGAAATTACTCATAACCAGGCTCTGGATTCGAGTTCAATATAATATAAAGTGGTGGAAGTATGATGTATGGGTGTTATGAGCATTATTGCATCTCTTTTTCCACTGAACCGTAACCGTAGGTATACTAGACATTTCTGGCATACAATATGACCCATGGCTTGTCCTGATTAAACAACTTCAATTTAAGGTGTTGATAATACGCAATTTTTCCAAATTTCGAAATTTTTCAGAGATCCAATCAGCACAAATATAGCAAAAACAATCTTGATTTAATACGCAACATCTTCTTGACGAAGCCATATCTAAAACAAAAAACAAAATATAATCTAGTGTCCAATAAAAAGCGAAGATATAAGAAAAAATAGGAAAAGAGGGTAGTTAGCTACAACTCAAAAACATAATCTGGTAGAGAAAAATTGTTTCCGTATTTAAAAAACAAGCGTTGTTGTTGTTTGGTTGACCAGTGTTATTCATTATTTTTTATTTATTTATTTGTATACAATTTCGATTTACCTACAATATTTTTTCCAGTCTCTTCAAGTTATTATGAACTGTCTACAACTGGTATAATGTAGGTTAGACAAAAGTTAAACTCACACAAATGAAGCGTGTTCAGAGGCGGAATATTGTATAGTGGCAGTACTGTTTGCTGTTTGCAACATTTGGTAAAGAATAATTTAAAAAAATGGATTGCTCACTTCGGTATATGTATGTCTTTCCGTCTATCACATACATACATCTTTCTATTTAACCGAAATTTTTACAAAAGATGTACTAATATGACACCTATAACAAAACAAAAAAAAAAAAAAAAATTAAAAATTTAAGTAGTGACAAAATTTTTAAAAATAAAATTAAAAGATAAAAAAAGTTAAAAAAATAACACTTGAATAATTATATTATTAAATTTGTATGCGCACATTTAGGAAAATATTAACAAAAGTATAAAATAGTGGTGTATGCGTGTGTTTTTTTGTGACTGTATATTATGTTGTGTTTGTTGTTTTTAAGTCGGTATGAGAAGAAGTGTTTCCAAGTACCGTAAATGCAAAAGGAAAATATATACAATTTAGGGACCATATTTATGGTACTTTTAATATAAAAGTAAATATTTTGCTGTGGCTGAGACTTTAAACGTGTGCCTGTAGGATGCCGGTACTATAGAATATCGAATAGGAATAGCTGTTTTTGTACCCAAAGTAAAGCTACAATTATGTCCCTTAACCTTTATGTCAACAGCAACATACCCGGGTATGTTTTGCGTTTTAAATCCACTATATCTCAAAAAGTAACTATCAGATTGATCTGAAATTTTATGATATCCTTAGCAAAAGTGTTTTATATAATATTCTTATGTTTGAGTGGAATTGGTTAACTCAGCTCAGAGATATGTCCACTGTTCGAATCCAACCCCTTACGTCAACAGCTGCATACCCGGGTATGTTTAGGAAAATACATGGAAATGTATTAATATTTGTTAAATAATAATTGCATAAAATTGAAAAGAAATCTTTATTTTTAAGTACAAGTTTTCAAAAATACATAATATAAACATACAGGCGTATGTATTTACAATATTGCAAAATTAAAAGAATTCAAAAAAAGTGTACCCTCAAAGGTACACTGTTTATATTTCCAATGGAATTTCGTGTAAAAAATAATCTAGTTATGCAGCTAGTTTTGGCTCAGGTTTCGTTAGTTGTTCGCAAAACTTGTAAAGGAACATCCTACGACAGGTTGTAGAAACCGGATTCGTCTCCAAGTAAAGTATGTACACAGCAAAGGCACCTACATACATCCAGAATATAATAAGTCTAAAGGACCCATATTTGTTCGCAGCTTTTTTTAAATATTCTACAAGACATTAGTCCCTGTTATCAACTGCACCTTTACCTTTGTTCTACTCTAATATCATTGTTGAAAGAATTACAACTGATTTGTGGTTCTTGGTCAAGTAGAATAAATTGTAATTTTGTTGCTAAAATAGAATATGGTGGACGTGTAGTAGAACGTTTGGAATAGCAAATTTTGGTGATACAAATGTTATTTCTTAATAAGATGTACCCAAGATCGATAAACTGCTATTCAAGTTTTAGTTGATAATAAGTTGTCGAAAGGTAGACTAAAAATCCTATAATACTTTTCCTTCAACGTTTTTTATTTCCTGTTTACTGGATGCCATCACATATCCACCACACTTTTGGTCCGTATTTGGCGGGTTTGGATGGTTTGAATTGAGTTAAAATAGTACCACCACGGCTTACAATGGTTCATCAATAGTGACGTTAGCTCCTGCTTTATAATTGCTACTTTTTTTATTGTTTAACATCAAAAATATGTCCGCTATTGCTGCCGCTTTGTTTATTTACGTTACTGGTGTGTGTTTCCATCGTCAAATGCATAAAAATCCCTTTTCGTTGTTTTGTGCATTCCTACATCTATAACATTGGTATACTTTTCTATTTATTTAACGAATAATTATGTTACACATTTCATCAGAAATTATTAATCTGAATGTTTCCATAATGGATAGCATTTGTATACTTCGTCCAGATCTCAATATGTTGAGTGTAGGACACCAGGCAGTTTGTGGTTGTACAACAGACTAGAAAAAATCAAAAACATACTTAATAACAAATAAATTGCCATATAAAAAGTACGTGTATACCCGGGTTGACGTACGTATAATTTTTCTGCTGTTGATATAAGGGTTAATAGTGTTTTAACCACATCAATTCAATCGAACAGGCACCCTTAAATGGATTCGAAGACAGGAGACTACCTTTGGCAGCTGTGTAACAGATGAATTGGCAAAGAAGGGCGTAATGCTTCATGGTGATGCAATTGACATGTAGTGTGCAATTCCCCTCTCTGCCTTGAGTAAAGCATTAACGATGATGTTTATTATCCAATCCAGATTAGATGATCTAATGAGTTGCCTTGTCTTAATGCAAGGAGAGTCAAAAGAAACGGCTGAACTACTAAGGAGACCAAATATACAATAACTCGATTTGTTTTCTACAGTCACTGAACATTACAAGTTTGAAACCCATGCAAATCGAATGGGTCTCCCATGCAAAGAGTTTTGTCTAAGCTGCCAGGGTGAGAAAGAAGACGATTCAACATCTCTGCTCTACACTGTAATACCAGCTTCTTTAGAACTTTTGACAGCGGAACTTTGAAATTCTATCAGATGTTTTATAGAGGATTATAGCATTAATTGGACTTGTTCCTTTTTGAGGAGCTGCGGTAGTTTTTCTGAACCCATTATAATATTTCCTGATTCATATTCATATGTGTATGTCATTTATTTTAGGAACTTGCATATTTTAAAAACTCGCATTTTGTGTAATTCATATTTTTATGACGATGTTCACAAATTGAACAAATAAATGTTTGGAAACAGTCATATTGAATTTATAATATTTATGAAAGGATATAAATGCAATTTTTACTGTGTACTAAGATAATATTTTCATATTTTCTTTAAATTTCAAATCAATTTACAAAAATAAAATACATTTTTAGTGATTTCCTTTAAGGAAAAAATCTTAAATTTGTTTTATAATTTTTCTCTCCATTACTCTTCAACCATAAAGAGTTTGGAAATGTCATTATTAAGTGTTAAAAAAGTGCATGTACGAGTATGTATAAGCAATTTCCGTTTTCCTAAAAAGCTGGCTAGATTATTTTATTTTTCTTTGGATCAATAAAAATTGCCAATTTTAAAATGTATATTTAAGTATATTCAAATGCATTTAAATTTACATAATAATGCTGCAACCAAATACTTACATATATAAAGGGCGGTTTTCATAACTTGCTTTTAAAGTTGCATATAGTTAGGATAACTTTAGTTAAAATTAGCTGGGAAATTTAAAAACAAGCAAAAGTTCAGCTTGAAATAAAAAAAAAAAAAACAACAAAGATATTCAGCTGCCAGGAGAAAATAATACGCAGCAGTGCCACTGAAATAATCGACATATGTAATACCAAACAAAATAAGATAGGAATATCTTGTGAAGATGATAAAATATATTGATTTTTATCCCTATATAATTCTAATGTAAAGATGTCAATATAATCACAAATTAAAGGTAAATGATAATCGGTGTAAAAAGCAGTGTGATAAAAAATCTGAAAGTGAGTCCAATAATATTCCAACCTTACCTTTACCTTTGGTAACTTATGGAAACCACCCTTAATGTTACAATTGAAGAGAGAAAGCGAACAATAAAAATAATAAAATATAAAACAACATCAGTAACCACATAAAGACAAACACAATTTGGCCACAACAATTATCAAATTTGTTAAATAAATTAAAATTTTTCCTAAAACATTTACATAAATGCAAGGAAACATACATATACTTAAGTGCAAACGAACACAAAAACACCTCATCGGCTCACAAACATACATACATACATATGTATGTATAACGAATATATTGGTTACATTGATATACACACATATAAATTGAGTTATTTATTCATCCCATATGTGTAACTACGGTTTGGCACATCAACATGCTTGTGCAAGCAAATAACGTAGATAAATTGATAATTGCATTAAAAACTTTTTATTTATGAATAGTAGTAATTGCTGCTGTTATAAAATACTTACATACTTACTTACTTACTTACTTGCTTACTTACTTACTTACTTACTTACTTACTTACTTACTTACTTACTTACTTACTTACTTACTTACTTACTTGCTTACTTACTTACTTACTTACTTACTTACTTACTTACTTACTTACTTACTTACTTACTTACTTACTTACTTACTTACTTACTTACTTACTTACTTACTTACTTACTTACTTACTTACTTACTTACTTACTTACTTACTTACTTACTTACTTACTTACTTACTTACTTACTTACTTACTTACTTACTTACTTACTTACTTACTTACTTACTTACTTACTTACTTACTTACTTACTTACTTACTTACTTACTTACTTACTTACTTACTTACTTACTTACTTACTTACTTACTTACTTACTTACTTACTTACTTACTTACTTACTTACTTACTTACTAACTTACTTACTTACTTACTTACTTACTTACTTACTTACTTACTTACTTACTTACTTATTTACTTACTTACTTACTTACTTACTTACTTACTTACTTACTTACTTACTTACTTACTTACTTACTTACTTACTTACTTACTTACTTACATACTCCGGTTAAGTAGCCACTTATAGACGATGGTCTAAATACAAGTATAATTTTATTTAATATGTTATCTTCACACCGTAATGTTGACTATTTGGCTAAATATGTCACTTTACATACAGATGCAATTTGAAGTCAAGCTTAAGTTCGTTTTATTCTCTCTGAGAAAGAACAAATTAAATTACAAATTAGGTGATAATATTAAAAAAAAAGTTAGGAAAATTGAATTTTTAGACACCAGCAGAGCGGAGTGCATATTTACTAGACAGCTACCATCATCAGCACTTTTCGCATCTATCTATTTTGGGTATAGTTTAGTTGTAAGCATCATCTATTTAATCAACCAAACTCAGATAAAGGAATACGAGACAAATATATTCAGCTTCCCTTCACTTTACGCTTGAATAATGGTGGGAAATCTTTTAAACATGTCTTCAAAGTGGGGACATCGAATTTGACCGAAAAATTATCTTTTTTTAAGAAGTGCATTTTTATATCGCCAGCTATGTCAACAAACAATATTGGTGCATACGGTAATCACAAACCCCACACATCATTACCGAGAAGCAAACAAAAAAACATTTTGTCGGAAACATTTTATTATTATTGAACAGTGTTGGGATCTGACAATATAGAAATTGCACCACTCCAATGATAAAATTGTACCAAATCTGCATAAATTGTTCAAAAATTTGGCTCGACATTAATATGTAATAAATCATTACACTAGGGTATTATTCTAAGGTATTTTAATGTAATGATAATTGAACTTGATTCCTTGAATTACTGTTTTTGTGTTGCTCATTTATGTACTAACAATTATTTTTCCAAAATATCTTTTTTTATGTTAGGAGCTGGTTATTCTTCAATTTCCAGCAGATGCTTGAAACTCCACCAAGGTAAGCGGATCTTAATCCGGAGTTATTTGGAATAATAACTAACGAATCATTTCATTACTAAAAAAGTCCTTATGATTTCTCTCTAGCAAGAATAGAGGAAGATATCAGCCAAATACAGCCGGAAACGGATTGAGATGATTCGAATAAGTTCAACCGCTGTACCCAACTAGGTAATCGCAATGTTACAACAAAAACAACCACAGGCAATTTTGTTTGTGTAAAACACCCACAGTTCTCAAAAATCCAAAGAAAAATTCAAAAGAATATAAAAAAGAAAATTTGTTAGACAAAACACAAAAGTTTTATTAGTTTTTCCAAAATATATTATAATATTTAAAGGAAAAAGTGAAAAAACACAAAAAAGAACATAATCTTAGAGTGAAATAAATTTTTATTTTAAAATTTTATTTATTAAAATGTGTCGCAAAGAAAATGTAAAGAAATTTTGACATAAGAGGGTAAAAAATACATATAGAAGTAGATGTTTACCTGTGCTATCAGTTTCACCTAGTATTCAATTCGCCTTGGCTGTACCTATTACCTATACATGAAAGGGTTACCAAACTAAATTATAAAAATCATGAACGTAAATCAAGAATGTAGCAATTTAGTTAGTTCTAGATGTAAAATGTAAAGAAATTTTTACATAAGAGGGTGAAAACACATATAGAAGAAGATGTTCATCTGTGCTATCAGTTTCACCTAGTATTCAATTCGCCTTGGCTGTACCTATTACCTATACATGAAAGGGTTACCAAACTAAATTATAAAAACCATGAACGTAAATCAAGAATGTAGCAATTTAGTTAGTTCTAGATAGGGTGAATAACTTTAAAATTGGAAATTGTTGTTATTGTAAGATAATAAATTTTATGTGAAATTTTACCAAAAAAGTATGAAGTGTATCACTGATGTCGACTGCACTACATTTGGTGAAATTGTACCACAAATCCCATCACTGTTATTGAATATTATTTTATTGAAATTTCAAAAAGAAAATGTCAACAAAGCGTGCCGTCGAGTAACGAACAAAAAAAAAACGATACTCTTTTTTCCATCTGTAATACTTATGTTACCAGATCTCCAGCTAGACGATAGTAATTGTTTATTTTGTTTGAGAGGTACTACGCCCACTATTCCAATCCAGCTCGTGTTTCGCTAAAATATGTCCATATGTATTTTAAAAAGGGTATTTTTGGTGCAAAATTTCAAAGATCTACCTATTATAGTTCTCTAGCTACTTAAAAAGTGGGCGTGATCAATTTTCTTTCCATAAAATCCTAAATTGGGATACCATGAAGATTTAGAAAAAAAAAGCCCAAATCTTTTTAGCCGCACAGAGCCAAAAATGTCTAATAGAATCAAAAAGATTTTATCTATAAAATGTTTTTAGGTTAAGTGGTAAATATTTTTAATTTTATCAAGAAGGGAATCTCATTAAATCATTAAGAAAACTTGTTATTCACAATTTTTTACTTATTTTTAACACAAAAAAAACATTCCATAGTGAAAAACTTTTTGATTCTATTAGGTTTTCTTGTGAATTGTGTAAAAAGGGATTTCTGATTGATTTCATTAGCTTACCTACTTGATTATTATAAAAAGGTATTCCTTATTGATTTCATTAGGTTCCTATATGATCATGTATAAATCATCTTTTTAATTATCTTAATATGGATATATTCTTGATTATATTAGCTTTCTTGGTTTTTCGTTTATATAAATCAACATAGAAACTGTTTGTTAAAACATAAAATATACATGTAGTACGTGTAGTAATATACATCCAGTGGTTAAGTGCGTGCCTACAAAACGAAGCACACCAGGTGCGATCCCTGGCAGAGGATAAAAAATTTGCGCTATAGTTTTTTTGGGTTTTTAAAATTAACTGGCTTCAACCCCCTCTAGACAATCCATCAGAAGCCCCCCTGACCATCCACCCCTACAAAAATAGTGAATATATGTAGGCAAAAAGTCAGGGAGCCGTCACCAAAAGGGGAAGGAGGAAAGAACTCAAAGATTGATTAGCAAACAATTTCAAAGATGCCAAAATAGCTTTATAATATATGTATATAACTTTTTAAAACGCAGAAGTTTTTAAATTGTTAAATTGATAGCCTAATAAAATCAAGAAAAAAACAAGAAGAATACCTAATGGAAACCCTAAGTTTTCTTCTTGATTTTTTCAAAAATGTATTCCTTATTAAAATAATAAGACTTCCTTCTTGAAAAAAAAACCATATAGATATCTTATAAATTTTGTTCTATTTTATAAGGTATTTAGACGCTGTTTTCTGTGTGCATGATGCGATTACTAAGGAATGATATTTGATCTTGTTTGTAAAGATATGTGTTTGTATCTTGGATATCATACCCTCTAACTCTTTATTAGCCTTCTAAACTTTAGTCTCATATTCAGCAAAAATGTTTCCATAATTCACTTAAAAAATCAATCTTGTTAAATAAATCCGCTATAAAAATTTATACTTTTTATAACACAGACTTAACAATTAGTCTTCGTTAACACATTTAATACCAACAGAAAAAACTTACCTAATATATGCTTCTTTTTGTGTCTGAAATGTACAATAAAGATAATTTTTTTTAGTCTTTGCATAAGAAATTAGTCAGAAGTTTATCAACCCAAAGAAGAAATAACAATTAAATATGCCAATAGTGTTTGTATTCTTCAACTTTATTATAGTTAGTGGTTTCCTCCTACCCACGTTAGGTTCTTTCAAGCATCAAGTTTTTTTGAATTTATTTAGATTTTCATTTATGTAAGAGAACTTAAGAAAAACATTTATAAATAATTAAATTGAAAGTGCTAGTGGAACTTGTGCTTTTTTAAAATAAGATGTTTTATTCTTTTGTTTTTTTTTTTTTTAAGTTAGTTGAAAAGTTTACTACCCATAAAAGGTTTATGCTATACACAAACAAAAGTTTACGAAAAAATTTATTTTGTTTCAATTCTGTAGACAAATAACACGTTTGACAGGGGAAAAGGGACACATTAGTGTGGAACATATGTAAAACAATATGAAATGTTTCGTTTTACAGCATGAATTGAAACTAAAAATAAGAAACTTTGTCTACTTTCAAATAACTTTTATTTCGGAACGTTTTGATTTTAATTAATATTATTAAATTAAACTGCACAATATGTGTGCAATGGATACAATAAAAAAAACTTGACACATAAAGGCCATGATTCACTAGCATACTCAGTCGTACGATCCACAGAGGGGCATTTTGCCAATATAGCCATTAGACATTAGGCCAAAAATTAAATTTAAGAAATATAAAAATTTAAGTACGCCGCTCAACAGACAACAAAATTCTGCATCGTATATTTAATTTTCAAGGCTTTTTCTTGAGATTTGTGGTTTGGGGACATTGTTAAAATCAGGAAAGAGGATGCTGTAGCTTAAGTGGTTAGCACGTTGACTACTAAGCAATGGTCACGAGCACTAAATCGCCGGCGAAGTAAAATAATTATAAATTGGCCATGCTAGCTTCGAAATAATTCGCCTAAATAACACCAGAGGCGCTGCAATACTGTTCTAAAAATAATTATAACGTGTAATTGCAGTTTTGCCAGAATCGAAGCTTTACTATCACTAACCATCTGTCTTATCTACTACTATTCCTTTCCAAAGGAAGTACCACAGTTAATGTAGGCATTAACTGCCTGAGTGGTACTTCTTTTTAAAAAAAAAAAAAGTTGAATAATTTGCATAATAATTGCATGTTTTTATTGCCTTTAACAATTTTGAGAGGTTTGCGGTATATTTTGTGTGGCTAAACAAATAAAGATTTCTGGATGATTTTTCTTTCTGTGAAAGGCTATATTAACAGCTATTTCATTTTTAAACAAATTTTATTTCAATTTTTATAATAAAAAATTTTGTTCGAAATTAACAAGTGTTTTTTTCACTTTTGGTCAAAAAAAATGCCAAAAGGTTTTTGAGAGTAAGGGCGATCCTAAAAATGTTATCTTTCACATAAAATATGAGATTTCACTCTTAAAAACCTTTTGACTTTTTTTTTTGACCAAAAGTGGAAATAAAAATACTATTTCGAATAAAATTTTTTATTATAAAAATTGAATTACTTTTATAATGTAGAACAAAATTGTTTGGTTTTTTTTTTTGCAAATTTCAGATTTTTTTGTTTTGGTTGATCTTACATAGGTAGATACGAGGACAAGGCTGTTTTGGTTTCTAAACAGTGTTGAATAAATTGATTGTTATTATATGTACATACAATAAATAAGTTATTATCTACACATACAATAAAACTGTGATTTCCAGCCTGTCTGTTTGTGTTCGCATCACTTAAAAACTTCTGGCTGAATTTTAATGAAATTTAATGGAGAGGTACCTCAGTATCTTAGTTCAAGTATAGGATATTTGTTTCCCATAAAAATATCTCACTACCAAGAAAGAGAGAGAACCAGTAGTGCAAGTACGCAGTTTTAACGATTTAATGGTACTGCAAACAATGCAGCCACTTTTATTTTTGTGAGCAGGTATTTTAAAACGCTATTTACAGTACTCTACAATAATTTTGAAAGTTTATAATAATTTTAGAATGTTTTATAAAGCTTATGTTTCTGAATAATTACCCAGGGATGGGTACCTTTGTATAAAGTAATTACATAAACCATATCTGAGCACTATAAAAGTCAGAGTGATATAGTGGATTACTTTCAAAGCAAAATAAGGACGCTGACAAGGGGCGGGCACACCTAGTTATGAATAAATTAATTATTTCCAGATGAATTAAATACCTTAAAGTAATAAATAAGAAAAATGTCTTTTATTATTATTGGTCTGACACCTCTTCGACATAAAAAATATATTTTTTTTGAAAATTTACAACAAAAAAAAGTTCACATGGAAGTTATTTTTCATACTTCTCTTCCTGAATTGGTTACTAACCTTAAGCTTGCTCTCACAAGAGAATAACACAGGCAAAAGCAATAACATATTTAGTTATTCAAAGAATTATTTTGGGAATTTAATTATTACTATTAAATAATATTTTAAAAATTGGTTTATTTGCTTAAAGGAAATACAATAGAAAAACTGTACTGATACATAATTGACATTGTCACCAGTATAACTTTGTTATGTAGATGGTCATTGAGAGTCCATTAGTGACAAGGTAGTTGCTTTGGCACCATAAACCAATGTACCTAACAGTAATTATAGTCTTCTAGAACTTTTCACTCTAATAACAAAAGTACTAATAAAGTTCGAACATAAATTGGTTTATTAAAGAAAAAAAAATTTCAGAAACTTTTCGAGAAATTTCTTGAAGTTACAAGTTGTCCAATACAACATTATTCAGCATTAGTTACGATAAGCGACTTGATTTGAAACACTAAAACAATAATAATCCGACGTCCCTAACTCTCTAATTAAATATTTGACTTGTTATACATCAGTTGAAAAACCCAAATTGACACCTTATATTAAATTCACAAAATCATATAGTTCCAAGTAACTTTGCCGCCAGTTTTGTTTTTGATTTTGTATATAAAATTCAATTACCTTTTTTAGTTTTTAATTGTTGAATAAGCATCTGCATTTGTAAAACGTAAAACCGAAATTGAAATTGTTCGTTGATTTCGTTTCACAGTAGGGACAAATACTTACATATATGTACGTCTGCTGGTGTCGCTGAAATAGCTTTAAATTCTTTAACACTAGAAAGACGGACGGGGACGGACTCCTAATATATTTCTTATCATTTTGTCACAGATTTTTTACTTCATGACTTTTAACAAAACTCCATTAAATTTTATTTAAAATTAATATTTTATTTAGGTATTCCAAATTCAAATTATTAGAACAACTACCTATAAAAACGGATAGGGGTCATCTGACCATATGCATATCTGACTGGCACTAATCATTTTATCAATTACTAGAAAAGTAATTTATTTCATTAAATAATTGCTAATAAAAACAAAGACGCATATTTGACTCATCAAAATGAAGTTGTTTTTTGTTACCAATTTCAATGTACTATCAGCCAATACCCCATTCGCATTTTTTTTATTTTTATTATTTTGTAAGTTCCAGATCGCTCTGTGATAAAGATATTGCATCCAAGCGATGAAAGCGAAAATTAATTACTAGAAAAAGTAGAAGATAGTGACATTTACGTTCCAGAAATAAGTTCTAATAATAATTCGATCGATGATACACCATTGCTTTTCTTATTTACGTAAAAGAAATGTGCTATTATAATCACTTTTCAAATTCCATCAATAGTAGAAAATGTCGTGTTCATGCGCTCAGCAGGTGGAATCCTTGGAAGACTCTTACTCAAAATTGCTTCGTACCAGATCGTCTTGCTGCTCAAAACGTTTTGGTTGAACATGCGAAACCTAGCCTGTACGTAACAGACCTCTCCATTATGTCACAGCCCAGGTGAAAACATGGCTATAGACGAACAATTCTTTCCTACAAAAGCAAGATGCAAATTTACACAATACATGGCGATGACGAATAAAACTGTCAAATGTGGTATAAAGTGTTGGCTTTGCGTAGATGTAAAATCGAAATATCTGCTCATCGGTTTCCCATTTGGGAAGAGATTAGGCTTGCATTTAATGGAACTTTACATAAATAAAGGAAGAAATGTGACTACCGACAATTTTTATCACAGTATCGTTGGCAGAGAATTTGCTCTCCAAACGAACAACTCTAGCTGAGACAGTGCACAAAGGGATGTTTCACCATATTTAAAAAATTTAGTTAAATTTGCATAAATAAACAATTTTTAATTATTAATAAATTTTTAATTTCAAATGTAAAATTCAAAAGTAAAATTTTGCATCTAAAAGTTAAAGGTAGTCAAATGACCCTTACCCTTCTTTTAAGGTATGTCAAATCTCCCGTCTTTCTAGTGTTAATTTTTTCTCGGTGTGAATTGGAAGAATAAAATTTTTTTAATGAAATCTATATATGATTAAATTTTTGTAGAGTTCTTCAAAGCCCCAACATTTTGAAACAACATAAGAAGAAAAATATTTTAGTTTATATTTTAATAGATTCACCTTTTTTTACACGTTTCTCCAATTTTTAATTTTTTGTTTTCAAAAAAAATTATTATTTTCCACCTTATCTAAGTTAAAATGTCACCGAAATAGTCGATGAAAATGGTCACTAAGAGATACTTACCCCCAGGCTTCCTTTGGGAATAGATTTTTTGTGATACTTAACAATAATATTTTAGTTTTCTTTTATTCCTGCTAGTTAAAAAATAAAATTGAAAAACGCAATTAAAAAAATATTATATTATGGAACCGTTTTTATAAAAAAATTTTTCTTGAACAAAAAATGCAAAAACATTTTTATAAAATAAAACTTTAGTACAGTTACTTAGAATTTTTAATACCTTTCTGCCCTTCTTTCTTGTTTACAGACGCTGTTAACTTGTTTCTGTTTAATACGAGTAAAATCTTACATTGTCAATTATTGTTTTTTGTTGCCTTACTAAGTGTTGTATACAATGTATCATCGTTTCTCTGAAAGGTCATATCTTTTAGCAATTTGGCTTAAAATATCTCCCTTTCTTTAATCTTTAGCTTTATGTTCAAATACTTTTGGATATTAAAACTGTGTAAATACTTTTATTGTTGTTGAAATTCTATGTACGAATGTTTGTGCACTTTCTTGCAGATTATTTTCATAGAGAGCGAATAAAAAGTTGTTGTATTTAATTTGTGTGTGTGTTTGGGTTTTAAATATGTACAATGTATTTTAACAATAAACACTTTTTAGTTTTGGGTTTAATAATCTTTTTTTCGTAGGTATTGTTGCATTGAATATTTTATGGTTGAGTGCAATTTTACTTATGTTTCGCATGAATAGCTAACAATAAAAATTAATTTCATTACATATATATGTATACATTCATTGTTGCTATTATTATAAACATTTATAGATGTGCATAGCACATCTAGCAGTTCCCGTAACTGAAAGTGAATATGTACTGAAAAATTGATGAGTACCTATAACTAAAATTCAATTCAATTATGTATGTTTACAGGGGATTGAAGTCCTTAGCTTTTATATCAGCTGGGTGCTAAATTGATGTCTTCAGTACTCTTTACGTCTTTCACTGAAAGCCCAGTATTCTGTTCAGTTTTTTATGTGGAATCCCGACATAAAAAATTTGTATGAAAAAGTCATGAAAAAATGTTGCAGAAGTAGTAATCTGTTTTTACGGTGGAAAAACATTGAAATGTTTCTGGCTGCGTAATAAAGCAAATGCGTATTATTTAATGTGGAATTTTTGAAACAATTTTCCCCTTTTTTGCAATGATTAAAAAAAGACAATGACGGATCCGTCATACGTTATACGTCGATTTTTTCAACGCACAATAAAGTTAAAAAACAGCTTTTCTAATGAGTATTGTCACAATCAGTACGTCAACGCAAAGTACGAAAGTTGGGCAACTTTTAACTTTTGACGTACGCTGAAAGCTATAATTATTTTCTCTTTGTTTCTCTCTCTCAAAATTAAATTTTTGTGTAGAGTGGAAGCAAAAATAAAACAAAATACAACAAAATAATTTAATTTAATAGAGTAAAATGGAGAAAAAAGCTTTTCTCGTGTTTTCTTTTCTGATTTAATATCCGTCAACAAACCTCTTCCGTTGTTACTTTGATTTCAATCGGGAGCTTTAAAGTATAACGTATGACGGATTCTATGTGCCCCGGGCTTAACTGAAGTATACATGTTTGCTGCTTAGTATAGTACGACTGACTGATATTGATATTTAAAATTAAAAAAATTTATGCAAAAAATGCTATAAGAACAATAAAATATAAAATCTTTTTAATTTAGAATAAAAAAATTATACAAACGATATTATTAGAATAATTGTGAATAATAGCGTGCTATTGTCGTTTTGAGGTTAGTTTGGTTTGGCAACTTATCATGAATAGGCTCTCACCAGAGCAATGATTGCAAATTGTATTTTTTTTTCCAAATCATGGCTCAATTTGTCAAACTTATACGGCGTTATTTGCTTTTTATATTGCTCATAATCGTACACCAATTAATACGTTAACTCTTCACGATCCTAAAAGACAGCTATTGTGCACAGAGAACATGCAACTGCTGTGTGGAGCTTAGTGTTGCTTAAGATCGAAATGTGTCAATTTGTTTATTTATTATTTTTTTAAAAGGAAAATTTGACATTTAAAATGTGGTGTCTATCTCGCGATTTGGAAGAATTTTACGAATTCATTGCTTTTAAATATACCACACTGTTTTACAAAATTTTCCAAAAACTTCCACATAAAATAATGCCCAATTGCTTTATTTCACAGCTTTGGCAAAATGTTGCAAGAAACATTTCAATGCTTTTCCACAGTAAAAACATAGTACCACTACTGCAACTTTTTTTCTTGTCTTTTTTAAACAAACAGTAGATGACAAAGGTTTTAAAGAAAAATAAGTGACGACACTACTAAATAGTATAAAAAAATATCCCTGAATATGACCAACAAAGTTGGCTGAAATATCGGATAAATAAATAAATAATTTTAAACAACCCCACCAAAGGTTTTTTCAAATTTCTTTATACCAAGACCTGAAGCTGAACTAACCAAAACTCACAAATTTGTTATGTATGTCGTTTGACAGCATTTCACATGAAAAACCAGGCATAATTGGTTAAAAAAAAGTTTCAATGACGACGGATGTAGCGATCCAGAAAATGCATTACATTCTGCTGGTGTCTAATTTTTCTTTATCTATTTATAATAAATAACTTAAGCCTAAATAATTGATTAATTAATTTAAAAATAGATAAAATAAAATTAAAATCATATAATTTGAATTTATAAGTATTTTTGTCCTTTTAGGTATGTTTTGCTTTGTGTTCTTTAAGCAAAAATATAAGTTTTGGTTAATTGTTTTGAGTGGGAATTTCTGGGATTCCAGAAAATTGGAAAATGTTACTGGTTTTAACGAAGAATAAAAAAAACGGGAAAAAAAGCTTTTAATTAAATAGAAGATAACAGATAATTTTAAAGTAAAAATCTACTATTATCTGAATTTTTTATCATCTTCATAATCAAGCACATCTAATAACGATCTTGAAATAAAATAGTTTGGATAAAATAGGTATTAAGGTATGGTCAGAAATTTACAAATATTTGAACATAGTAATTATTTAATCTTCTATGATAATCTATAACGTAATAAATATGATGTCCTACCTTTTATATTGAGTAGGTTCTTTCTACTTTTACTGTACTTAAAGGTAAAGTTAATATTTATTAATTTTTTTCATAAATAATATTTTCATAAATAATAATAGTTTTGAAAAATATAAACGATAAACAAAATATACTTATTACTGAGGATATTCTTTAATACACACTTTGTGGAAATTTCAAGTACATATTTATCTGTTAATGTTCAAAATATTAGGCCATGTGCGCCGAATTACAACAAAATTTATATTTATCTCGAAGTTTTGTATCAGCCCACCTTTTGATTATTAAATTTAAGGTATTTTAAATCCATTCTAAGTATAACCCTTGCAAATAAAAAAGCTCCTTGGACCGAATTTTTACGACGTCATTTTATCATGCCATTTTTTCCAAGGTTCTTACAAAGTTGCAGCGAATTTCATCGTACATTTTTACGATGAAATTTTTCATGTAATCAACTTGTCTGAGCGCGTATTTCAAATAAATATATGCACTCGTGCTAAAACAAAAAATTAATAAAAATAAATCAAACAAATAATTAAATTTAACAAAAAATTAATAAAATCATATCGAAATGTATAAATAATAAAACCAAAAAATTTCATACTTTAAAAGCAACTCTGAACGAACGACAATTATACAAAGCAAGTATCAAAAAATCTCCTCAAAATTCAAGCCGTGCCATTTTGCTTACCCCTTTTGATTCTCTACACCTCTTGACGGCAACAAACAAAAATTGCATGCAACTAGAAAAATTTCATGGTGTGCCAGTTAGCTCTTAGTTTTCCTTCCTCAAAATTTTCGAACAAATTGCAAACATAAATTCGTAAATACACTGTATGTAAATACAGTAAAGTAAAAGCGTACTCCCCTTTTAGTAACTACAATGTTAGTTTTAAGTCTATTTTTTAGAATTTCCCGCTGAGAATGTTTTAATTATTGTCAGCTTAGTTAAAGTTAAGAAAAAAAAAACACCATATATTTTAGGTATTTTGGGTTAACGATTTCTTTTACGTAAATACTAAAATACGACGCTCAAATTAATTATCGTTTGCGATAGTGTCGTCGTTTTGTTAAATTGTTGCGCAAAGCTTTATACGAACTCCTCATTTACCTGTTTTTATATATTAATGTGCTTTTGCAATACAATGTTAAGTTTTACAACTGCTTTTAACTTTGTATCTTCAAAATAGTGGCTTTAAGTGTTTTTGTTAAATCTATTACACATTTATTTTACAAAATTCAATAAATTGATGCCTTATTGCTATGTAAATGTAAATTTATTTCAATTGCTGATAAAATTCTAAATGAAGCGATTGGATATTAAACCATTATATTTGTGGCAATAAGGAAAAAGTGCTTAAGTCTGATTTTTAAGTTTTGTAGGAGAGCAATTTTAAAATTTAAAATTAATAAAAAATAGCTTATCTTTAAACTTTACATATGGGAATCAAAAGTATGTTTTGGAAAAAAATTATCTACCAAAAGTACGCTGGCGGTGCAATTAATAAGTTTTGAAAGAAGTTTTTAGGATTTGGAAATTTTACGATAAACTGATTTTTTGAGAAATAAAGTATGTAATTGGAATTAACACAAATGACTGGACTAAGATATCTACAAAATTTTTAAATTACCCAGAGCCAATAATGCCTAATAGAACCAAAAAGATTTTCTTTGTGAAATCTTTTTAGGCTAAAGGGTATTCAAGCAGAAAGAAAGGAAGTTTTTTTTTTCGAATAAATTCCTTATTATTTCCATGATTTAAATCTTATTAATTTTATCAATAAGGAATTGCCATTAAATCAATAAGAAAAATTGTTATTTACAACCTCTTTAATCATTTTTGACATAAAAAAACAATCTATAGAAAAAAACTTTTTGATTCTAATAGGTTTTCTTCTGAATTGTGTAAAAAGGGATTTCAAATTGATTTCATTAGCTTACCTACTTGATTTTTTTAAAAAGGTATTCCTTATTGATATCATTAGGTTCCTAAATGATCATGTGTAAATCATCTTTTTAATTTTCTTAATAAGAATATCCTCTTGATTGTAATAGCTTTCTTGTTATTTCGTTTATAAATATAAATCAACATAGAAACTGTTTGTTGAAGCATAAAATATAAAATATATATTTGGCGTAGTGGGTAAGTGCGTGCATACAAAACCTTTAATTGGTAAAAATATTTTTTTCTGTGCTGGATTTTGGGAAATTAAATTTCACTGTTCGGTAGCTTTCAGTAGTTCGTCACTTCAAACTGTATCGTAGGCTGTATCCATTTCTAAAGGCACTGACTCGAAAAATATGTTTCAAAAACATGTTTTGTTTGCAATTATACAATTGTAATGGCTTTAAAAAGCAAACCACAAACAATGTTCTATAGAACTTAATTTAGTGGGAATGAGAATTTTAGATTACTAAATTTATTGCCCTCATGGGGAACACCACTTTGATTATTAAACCACTTTGGCAATATAGTACTAATACGTTTATGTCATCATTCCAGACCCATCACATTCTATTGATTTTTTACCATAATTTTATCAATACTATTTTCAAAAACCTAATCATAGTGAAAAAAGTAAAAATATATTAATGGTAAGAGTATAAATAATGTCGATCGATTGGTAAATGTGAAAAAAAATCCCTTTTTATTTTCCCAGCAAACCAAGAATACGTAACGACTGTTCGAAAAAATCTTCCGATTTCGGAACCGAAATATTACCGTTTATTAAAGTTTTATATATTTTTTTATTTGTTCAGACAAACTATTGAAATGTCGTAACGAATTTGTCAAGACAAGTCTGATTTTAGATAAACTATCGAAATTTCTTGACGAATTCCTTACGACAAGTCTGACTTCAGAAAAAATCGAAACATTTGTATTTAATAAAAATCTCATAAATATATACAGAGTTGCCTTATCATAGACATAATTATTAGAGTATGTGTTTATAATTCAAAATTTACGAACCCTAGAAAATGTAGAAAAAAAATCTACGAAACATCGGGTAAAATAAATAAAAGGAATTTTTATTTACTTATAAACCTCAGGCCTATTAGCTTAAAATCAACAACACATTCACGAATTCACACTGGCCAAAAAATAAAAAAAAAAAATTGGTTTGCTTCAATTAAGATCCCGTAGTTAATATTTTGTAAATGTGAGATTTTTACGTTTTCCTGACTTTGAAATTGGTGTAAGTCCTTCTGAAGTCATTAAAAGTATACATTTTTGTTAATCACACTTAAAAATGAATACATTATAAATTTAAATCAATTTAAAATTTAAAAAATATAAAACTATTATAAAAACATATATTCATATTAATAACATATATGCATATTAATTTAAATACACTTACACCACTTTCAAAGAAAACGGCTCATGTACTCAAACCATTTATAGTTTCATGTGTTATTTATTTTTTTTTTTTTTTTGATTTGTGAATGTGAATTGAATTTGCGTTTAGAATTTTAGTGCTTAGACTTTTATTATCTACTAGATAACACAATTAATCACTGATCTAAATACATCTTGTAATGATTTGTAATTGATTTAAAAGGAAAATAATGCTGTGTGTATTCTTAACAACCTTTTGACAACATTTATTTCCACTACCCCTTTTTATAAAATGACAATATAGTTTTCAACAATCTTGTCTTTATTTTTATATTTAATACTTTTTATATCCCAAAATATTGAACATATTTTGCTTCATCCAATATCTATGTATTTAAAATTAAAAAAAAAAAAAATTCTCTCCTTATGCAATTCGTTAACATTTATTTAAAGTCATGGCTAATTATATAATATTTAATTTAATCTTATGACACTGGTAGCCTGAATAATAAAAAAACATAATTAAGAGTAAAACCTTTTTATTTCATACCATTTATAATTACATCGTTTACAATTAAGATTATAAATATGTACTTTGCGAAAGTGTATGCATGTGCTCTTGTGTGTATGCGTGTGTACTTAAGTAAGTGTATAATGCATTTCTGCTCTTTGTTGTATGTACCTTGCTTTGTGAGAAAATTGTTGTTACTGTCATGGTGCCACCATTAAAGAACTCGTAGTGTCAACTTTGTTTAACTCGCATAATTTTTTACTGGACAAAGTCATTAAATGAGACACAAATTAGATTTACTGTTCTCTGCAGTATAACAATGAACTAGAGTTTGTAATATTCACGAGGAATGATAGAAAAGTGTTTTGATGCTTGTTATTACGAGAAATTGGAAAATTATTACCAGTTGGAAACATTTTGCGGTAAATGAAATACAAAGAAATCGAAAATTTTTATTAGATTTTTGTACACCAATTTAGTACCCAATTGATAAGGATTAAGTATTATCGAGTAATAAAAAGTACTAAAAATTGTCAGCACTAATTATTTTATTTTATTTATTTATTTGTATGGACTGTAAGCCCCTAGGGCCAAATTAATCCAAATTAATAATTAATTAGAATTCGTTAAATATTTTGCAAGAGTGGATATACAATAAACCTGTTTCAAAATATCTCAGAAATCATATATTTAATCCTCCAATTATAAGTTCACTTAAAATTTTGTAATGCGGGGCAGTTCAAGTGCTAAGCACGTGGACTACTAAAACAGGGCCACGAGTTCGATATCCAGTCGTGGCAACATCGATAGTTCTGATATGTATTAAATGTAATATAATGTAGGGAAAATATCGAAGCAGACCACTTCCATAATGGGTCCCTTTTCGACCCCCTTCCGTCCTCTACGATTCCAGGCAACCGAAATGTAATTTACCTCAACCTACTTACATTGAGTCATGTGCTACAACCAGCCCTTAATCTTGACTTTAGTGATTTCAGACTGATTTAGACTGGTAACTGTAATTGCTAGCATTTGTTCAAGGCTCAGGTCCCGCATGGCATCCACCAGTGGTCCTGAGTCATATGCTAGCGAGTGCATGACATTCACACACATTGTGCACTGCCGTCTCAGCCTCTTTCCTTTCCCCGTCTCCTCTTCTGCCTCTGCCGCTCACTTTTAGCCATGAGCTGTAGAGACTCCAACTCGACGTTAAAGGAACGTTTTGAGGTGCCTGCTTCTGAAAAGGATTTGCCTAAGCCCACTGGGCCAGGTGCGTCAAATTCATCCACATTTACCTTCATAGCCGCAGGAGTATCTTCATAGACTGACCAGTCAACCCCTTGCGAGGTTTCTTAGTCATTCTATTTCGATGTCCTCCTCTGGCTAGTGGCAACCGGAGTTTCTAAAGTGATTAACCTCTCCACCTCTAACGAGGGTTCCTTGTCCATCCCTATCGATATATCTAGGTTCAACGTCATAGGAGAACCTTTAGAAATTAACCTGTTTACCCCTTGCGAGGCTTTCCTGTCCATCCCTTCTGAATTCTTCTGAATTCTTCTTGCACGATTTACTGCACTTTTAAATTTTTGTACATTTAATGGATTTAAAAAATTTTTTAGAACTAAACTAAATTTCATTTTGTTGACATTTTTAGGAGAAATTTATTTCTTCACATTATTGTATTTTTTTGTCTTTAAGGGGATGAAAATTTTCAATGCAAAGTAATAAATATTTAAAATTAGGGTTCAATCTCACGTTTATCGCACATAAATATTTTTGCAAAATTCATATTTTTATTCAGAGATAAATTAATATTCAATTTAAACGTCTAAGAATTAATGTAAAAACATTTTATTTTTTTTCCAAAGCTTTTTTTACAACTATGTGCTCTTTAGGTGGTGTGGGGAAAGTTTTAAAAAACCAACACTTATACAAATTTGCCAACCAATACATTCATAGACTTAGGAGAAGATTTAGGTTTGTGAAAGTTTAGTTTGTATTCTAAAAAAATGCAGTTGAACGGTCGTAATTATGATAACCATGACTTGAATTTATTTTTAATTTTCACTAACTCGGCAGAAAATTATAACCAAACTTGGTATGATCATCGGGTTACATTTTTACATTATTCATTTAAAAAATATATTCGAAAAAGTGAGTTTGCGGAATCAAAATGAAGTATTTTCTTTACATTTCCATCTAAAATATGATTGCGGTATATTTTAAACTATAATTTAATTTTGGTTCAAATTTTCTCATTTTTAGTTCTTCAATGAGCCTTTACTCTTTAACCATTCAAAGAAATTTGAATATATGTATGTACGTATATGAATTATTTTGGTTTCTATTCGAAAAAGTTTTAATTTCTCGACAATTGTTTTATTTTATTATTTTGATTTTATCATTGTTATATAGTTAACTTTAGAAGAAACATATTTCAGAGTTAAGTAAGTTTTATATAAATTGTAAGTTGTTAATTAAATTGTTAAATGATTGTTATGTAAATAATATTTATAATCTTTATTAAGGCCAGGATTCACTATCCTACACAATCGTACGATTCAATCATAAAAAATCAAAAATCGTTTCAAAATGGTGTGGCATCTAAGATTTTGCAACTCTAATCGCATAGAAAAATAATATTTTATGAATTTTTCAAAAGATTATAAGATCTTACAGATCTGTCAAAAAGTCTGACACACACATACACTTTTAATCCACACTGTTATACTTTTTTAGCACACATGCAATTTTTGACAAATCGTACGACTGAGTATGATAGTGAATCATGGCCTTTAGAATTGTTTTTTATAAATGTAAATGTAATTTTCTGACATTAAAATATTTTGTTTGTTTTATAACTTATAAACCAAAAAACTAAATTTATATCCACAATCAGTTATGTCTTTATAAATAAAACTTTTTTCAAATATTTGTTATCTTAGATTTCTGCTGGATGTAGCACACTTATTCTCAGGGTTATTTGTTTAATGTTAAAACCTCTAATTAATAAAAATATGTCAACCTTCCGAAAAAATTGCTAATTTTGAAATTATTTGTAACATTTTGCTATAATAAAAAAGTAATATTCGAAAAATGCAAAAAAAATTTATATAAAATTATTTATATATAAATTTTTCAAAATTCAAAAACACGGATACATTTTCATACTCTCTACCGCAATATATGCTTAAAAATATAACTTTTAAACACCTAATTTCCAAATTTTTAGCGTTATTCGAACAGTAGTTTTGAATTTTTATAAATGAATTTCTGGTTATTTTCCGATTGTCTCTATTGTGCAATTTCAGTAGTTTTTAAAAAAAATTGTATGTCTAGCAAAGAATATTATCGAAATCCTATAGATAGTTCCAACATGCGATTATTAAACTTCCAGAGAGACAAAAACCTTTACAGTTAAACTACATATATAATTCGATTGCCATATAATTTCAGAAAGGAAATTTTTTGTATGCATAATGTCATCCTCTGAGAATGTAGTCGATAATTATTCACAGCACTTATTTTTCTCATACCACCATTTTTAAAAATCTGTTTGTTTAAAATGACCGCACAATGATTTTAAATATGAATTTCAATTAATAAAAATAATAAAAGTCGATTGCATTCTGTCTTTTATGAACATGGTTGTAATTATAGTTATCATCAAAATGAATTCCACAGTTTTTTAGTTAAAGAAGAATTGAAATTTTCGCGGTCGTTAGAGATTCATTCTGTGAAAAGATTTATGAAATAAAATAAAATGGTTTTGATAAACTTTGAGATTGCGACTGTTTATAATTGAATGTGCGATATAATGAATTTTAAGGTTAGTATGGTTAGTACATACAATTGTGTATAGCATTAGAGCTCTAAGGCCATATTCATAAAAAATATTTTTGGTTTATAAAACGTTTATCGAACAAATTTTGTAACCGCCCGTCTCCATTAGTCATTAATGTGTCTTAACAAAAGTCAAAATTCATATGAAAAAAAAACATTATTTTTAATACTGGTTTTTTTTTATATTAAGTTTGACTTTTGTTAAGACATGTTGATAGCAAATGAAGACGGGGGTTAATGAAATTTATTTTATTTAAAACTAAAATTTTTTTATGAATTTGGCCCCTAATCTGTTTGGTAAAAATAATTATTATGGTTTTTATTTAGCCGTAAACTAATCCACAGTGGAATAGCATAGGCCAAAGAGGAACTATGAATATCATTTGATATCTGCTCTTCACTACTCTAGAAAAGATGGGACCGAACAGAATAGACAACAAAGGATCGTAAATGATGATGAGTTTAGTCTCTAGAGCAACTCTAGTGAAAGAGGACATTATTTCCTACAACAGCCATTTGGTAGAGGAGGTTGTTGGAGAAAGTTGTCCAAGTGTAAAAACTCAAAAAATCCCTGCGAAGAGATATGAAGAGTTGAATTCAGAGCTCCAAATAACCAAAAGGAAATAACTTTTAGTTTATCTAGTTTAAAATCGTTTATACTTGTGTCATACCAAATAATAGTTATAACGTCAAGTTATGAATGTCGGAAAATATTTGAATCAATCCTCGTACCCTAAAGCCGATACCCCATATTAAGCAGCATCTCTTCTTTAAAGCAGATAAAATGCAACACAAAAAAGGTGAAACTTTTGCTTAATAATTCTATGTAAATGGCAAATTATAGTGTGGCCCTGTTTGGGAAAAAATAACTGCATGGTTGGCTGTGTTAACAATTTTAAATAAGAATAAAGAAAAAACTCAGTTCTTTTGTATTTTTTTGCATTTGGTTTCATTATGCATATGAGTGAAGTCAACAACGCGGTATAAAATTTTTATTTCTCTTTGGTTTTATTGTTTTTTTCCCTCTTTTTTTATTTAGCCTCCGGCTGTCAGGCATCCGCTGACCAGTGTCTATGTAGGCTTTGTGGAATACATTTAGTAGTATTTTTTTAAGTAAAAAAAAATATATGTATATAGCAATTTTTTTTTTTGTTTGATGTAAGGGTTTAAATTTTTTTTTTGCTATTTGTTATATGCAAAATACGAGAAGAACACTTTTAACAATAAATTAACATTAGCTGAAAGTCACATATTTACACAGTTGGGTCTATTTTAACTTTATTCAAGTTGGCACAGAACAAGTTTATGACTGGGTGTGTAGCGAAAGAGAATTTATTCGTATGTGTGTATGGTTAGTTTCACACTGCTCTATGCAAACATATGTACTCCATATATACGATTTGTATGCATTTTGTATTTTTATATGCCTGATATATGTACAAACACATGCATATGCAAATATATGGATGTATATATGTTTAAGCTTTAGTTGAATAAAATATAAGTGTATTTGTTAATCATTTTGTAAAGTGTTTAGCAAAAGTATTTTAAAAAAGCGATTTTTTCGTCCATATTACAAAACATAGTTAGGGTGTTTTCGTTTATTAATAATATAAATTAGTAATATCTAGTGCAAAATGATTGTCTTAGTGAAGTCTTTTTCAATCCTTTATTCTGATTTCGCATATTTCTTTTCAAATTAATAATATGTAGAAATAATTCGATAGCCAACATACTGGTGCTGTCGCAGAAAGCACCCTCTCTGAAGTATTGATATTTACATAAGAAAATTCGTAACACCAAAATTGAATAAATTAAGATCGTGAATGTGATTAAAATAAAAGGCCACAGCGAACACATGATTGTTTTAATCTGCTTAAAAAAGGAAACAGCTTCGGAAGTATGCGGTAAAAAATGCCGCAAGTGTCCCCCAATCACTAATGAGTTGACTTCGGGAACTCATCAATATAATATAACAAAGAACGACACGAAGTTTAAGGATGTACTCTTTATTCTATGATAAGGAAGTCTTCTCTAAAACATGTTTCATATGCTGATATGTTAAAAACCAATATGAAAACTTTAATACTAGGATTTTTTAAAGTGATGATAATTGTCCTTGATTTCTTGAATTTCTTTTCTATGGATATTAGTCAACGAACATCAAAGCGTATACAAATTTTTTAAGATTAAGGTAAAGAAAATCCCGCAATATCTAAAATAATTACTAAAAATCCCAAAATGGGAATTTTTAGGCTTTGGCCCATAAAGTTCATTAGGGTTTATGAAATACTTTCAGCAATATTTGGGAATATCTTCTTTTTCCGATCCCTTTGGTATTTTAGAACATATAGGCTAATGTCAAAATTTCGATGTAAAATAGATCAAATTGAAGGATCTCCATATTCTAAATAAATTAAAAAAAATATGATTTTGAAAAATCGAGCAAAAAATTATGAAATGCCAAGCCCTCATAAATTTTAAGGTTTGAGGTTGTCAAATTTGACGCCACATAGTGGCACCACTGAGAAGTGAATGATCCCCAGCTTTAAAACTTAAGCTTATATACTCGTCTTTTATACCCATGTCAAATTTTGAATCAATTGGACTAGCCCTTTACAGAAGGCCCTTTATACTGTGCAATGTTAGGAACTGGCTACACTACAATTGCCATTAAATGCTTGAAACGTCACTAAAGTCACCGGATCTTAATCCGATTAAAAAATCATGGAATTAACAAAAAGACTTCACGATTTCTCACTAGAAATAATTGAAAACAATATCAGCCGAATAAGGCCGGCAACTAATTAAGTCGATGTAAAAACGTAACTAAATTACCTATCACTTATACATAATAGGGTTGCAGAGTAAATAAAAAAAAATCCTGAAATCAAGAATGTTTTTTCAATTTTATTTAATAGAACGAACAATAAGTGTTCACATCTTAAAACTAAATTATACTTAATTTAGTGCAGCCAATGCCAGGCTCAAATTTATTTTCCGGTTGATAGAAATGTAAAAAAATTGTTTTGATTAAATAAAAAAAGTTGTTGAATAAATTTTAATTGAAACTGTACCAAAAAAGCATGAAGTGTACCAGCGTACCACTGATGTGTCGATTGTACCAAATTTGGTACAATTGTACTACAAATCCCAACACTGAATTTAACTCACCTTTTTTTTAATTTAACAAGCTCAGAAAATGTTGCTTTATTTAAGTTTTTTTTTAACATCTTTCCAATATTTATAAACAAAAAATAGCTGTCTACTTTTGTCCATTACTATACTACAGACTTTTCCACATTGTCCACTTCGTTCCATGTGTTGTGGTAAACGCATTCACCGTTAACTTGCAAAATGATATGCAAATACGAAAAAAGCATCACGTATATACCAGAGCCTGGTTGTAGGCTTATGCTCTAGTTGTCATTCATTTACATGATTCATATTGTTTAAATTGTTTTTAAAATAATTGTACAAATGTGCAAACACACATACAATCAAATACCTATGTATCTATTTTATTAAATTCTTTTTCTTATAAATGTGTAACTCGTACTAACAAGCTAACATAAACGAACACAGCACTTTTATCTCATATTTTTTTTTTTTTTTGTTAAATCAACATTATTTTTTTGCATCACCATTGTGCTACAAAAAATAATTTTTTCTTTGTTTAATTGTACTGGGTAAACTATTTTGAATTTAAATTTTTTTTTTTTAAATTGAATCTTTATTAAAACTCTTAATTCATTATATTTTTTACAAATATGCAACTGATTTAGGTAAGAGTTTGTTCGAACATATGCAAATCACGTTCGACCGTGTGAATGATTTTAATTATTTTATTTAATAAATTTAATACTTAACAATGCACAGTGGTTCAGTAGTAGGACATAGGGGTCAAATGACGATGTTCGATTTTTTCACCGTTATTTCGCTTTAATACTCACTATTAGTGGTACTACTAAAACATGCAAAAAAATTTGCAATCAGTTGTTTTTTACATTTACTTTTGTGCATCGGAACAAATCAAAACAACTTTCCTTATCTTTTTCAACAGCGCTAATAAAGCTAATGTCTAGTGCGTGTTTTCAAAGACAAAAACATTTTTGACTTATTGTTTTACAATGGATATTTAAGTTAAAGGTGTTTACCGTTATTATTATGTATTTAATAATTTTTAATCAAAACGTATTTTGCGGAAAGCGGTTTCACCACAAATCAATTACCACGTATATTTTTACGACGTTTTTATTTATTTTTTTAAGGTATTAAGTATGTTGCCGTCTTATGACGCTTTCAAGTTACATATCAAAATGTTACTCTATATCTGTACTTTTAATTTTAAAAGAATTTATCGGCGTTTGTTTGCGAATGTGTATGGTACAGAGGGTCATCGTCTCTACGACTAGATTCGTAGCACATAATTATTTTATAGTTTTTTCAAAGAATAAATTATTTCCTGAACTGTAGGAGGTATACACTTAAAATTTACAAACTGTAATTAAAATTTAGTTCCCTATATAAACAAGTATAAAAAATAAACCTACAAATTAAAGGGTGTTCCGATAGTGGTGTGATTTGAATGTATAGGGCCTAAGTTTTGAACCATAATAGGTAGACTCTTGAAATTTTCACAGAAGGTGAATAACTGTGGGTGTTCCGAAAGAAAGGTAAAATTAAAGAGTGTTCCGATAGTGGTGTGATTTGCATGTATAACGCCTTATTTTTTGAACCGTAATAGGTAGACTCTTATAATTTGAATAGAAGGTACGATGTGTTGCCACGGCCGCTATGACGATTACTATAAATTAAAGGGTGTTCCGACAGACAGTGACATGTTTTTCACGTATAGTGAAAAACATGTCACTGTCTCTTGAAATAGACTCTTGAAGTAGACTCTTGAAATATTCATAGAAAGAGAAATGACATGGCTGCTATAAAAAATAACAAAATTAAAGGGTGTTGCAACAGAGAGATGACTTGTACGTAAATTGCCTTATTTGAAACGTAATACATAGATTATTTGAAATGTTACAGTAGATGTTGTTCTTCGACCGCTACAACAATTACTAATGACTAAAGGGTGATCCATCAGTGAAACGTTTTTCACGTATACTACTTTGTTTTTTGAACCGTAATAGATAGACGCAAGTATGTTGTTATAAAAAGTTTATTACCATGGCCGCTATAACAACACTGAAAGGGTTATTGTCACTAACACTGATCTTTTGCATAGACTTCTTCTAAATTTCGACCCGTTGATTTCTTCTTTATTTAAATTACCACAAAAGAAGAAGTCTATGCTATCACCTGAGGCTTTGCGTATGTTAAGTTTTTAAAAATAGTGTACAAATGTTGTATTAAATTGCTGTTATAAAAATTATTATTTTTTCTTTAATTAATAACTAAGAGTTTTGGTAAATGAATTATTATAATATTATATTTAAAGCCATTTTTATCTTAGTTTACCCTAATTGGCCCATAAATACCGTAAACATAAATATTGATATTAATTTTGAAGACCATAGCTGAGTAAACTACGTATGACTGCCTTCCTTAGAAACTTGAACCACTGTGCAATGGGTTAAATGTGGAAGTTTGTTAGTGTTTTTGTTACAGCTTTATTTATACCCATATGAACAGAAAAGTGACAGAGAAAGTTTACTCAAATTTGTTTTCTTGAATATTTTTATATTATGTTAGTGGAACAGTTTGTTAATAAATATAAAATATATTCTTTTAATTTTTAAAATTCGTATTTATTATTTGTTGAACTATTTATGTTTTACATACAATGAAATTAATAGTCAAGCTTGAGTTCGTTTTTATTTTCTTTAAGAAAGAATTAATTAATTTACAAATTAGGTGATTATTAAAGAAAAATTGGGAAAATTTAATTTTTAGACACCAGCAGGAGAGGAATGCACATTTTCTAGACAGCTACGTCCGTCATCAGCACTCTTAGTATCTATCTAATTACTTTTAAGTTAGATAAAATAAAACAAACTTAAGCCTGACTTCAAAATTTCATCCATAAAAATTTGTTTTAATACACATTTCTAGTAAGTTTTATTTATTACTAGCTGGGCCCACCACTTCTTCAGCGTCCTTATTGTGCATTGAAAGTAGTCTACTTTAAGACTCTTAGTTTTAAAGTGCTTCAGAAATTTTAAATGCATTTACTTTATATGAAGGTACCCAACCCAGCAGAAACATAGGCTTTATATAAAATTCTAAAATTTAAATAAAATAATTTTTACCTTGTATGTGGGCGTAAAAGTGGGTGTGGTCAATTTTTTTTTACCGTAAAAGTCTAAGTTGGGTCATAATGAAGATCTAAAGAAAAAGTTAGCCAAGTCGGTGCAGTCTTTCTTTGGACGTGAGCGTGCTTTTTTTTACCGTAAAAACCTAATTTGGGTTAGGATGAAGATCTAAAAAAAATGCAGAAATCGGTCAAGTCGTTCTCAAGTTATGCTCTTAGCAACGGACAGCATTTCTTTTTTATTTATATAGATTATTTATATATGTATATCTATACATATAATAAAACTGTAATAGGATTAATACTGTACATAAAATATTTTTGAAAAATTTTGTTGGTTGTGCAGTTAGTAATCGAAGGGAAATACAAAACAGCACTTTTTTGGATTTTTGTCTTTCTGTGTTCGCATCACGTAAAAACTACTGGTTGGATTAAAAAAAAACTTATGAGAAATATCTCATTTCCAAGACAAAATAGAAAAAAAGTAGTGAAAGCACGCAATTTACCGATTTAGAGGTACTGAAAACTAGTCAGCATCTCTCATTTTTGTAGTCGAGATATGCTATTTACAGAACTCTAAATTAATTTTAGAATTTTATGTAAATAAATTTTGAAGTCAAGTTCTTTTTTTTCTCTCTAAGAAAGAATTAGGTGATAAATACTAAAGTAAAAATATCAAACAATAGGGAAGCTTGATGTACTGGTTGACTTTATTCTCACCAACTGACGATTGAATGCGATTTTTCTCGTATTCCTTTATCTGAGTTTGGATGTTTAAATAGATGATGCTTATAACTGAACATACTAAAACCAAATTTTCACAATCTTTCTTTAATATTAATCACCTAATTTGCAATTTAAATTATTCTTTCTTAGAGAGAATAAAACGAACTTAAGGTTGACTTCAAATTTCATCTGTATGTAAAATAAATAGTGCGACTGATAAAATAAGTAGCTCTATATACAGTTAAAACATTAACCATAACTGAAGCACTTTAAAAACAAGAGTCTTAAAATTTGGTGTGAAAGCAAAATCGAACAAAATATTGCTAGAACGCCTATATGTATTTATCGAGACATAAATATGTTATATAGAGATTGGAATAGAATTCTCATTCTGTTTTTAAAAGATTTAGTACTTGTATAATATTTCTGGATAGCTTGTGTAATACGTTTAGAGTTTCCAGACTAATCCCCAGCAAGTAAATTAAATTTTAAGTATACCTTTTTATAGCTTACGTTATGTTTATATTATTAAACCAGCTGTTCGCGACAATATTATTGCGTATTCTAGACAATAGTTTGTTAAAAAGAAATAAAAGAAACCTCACTTGAAACTGCTTTTGAATTGAAATATGCAATAATTATTCTCAAACGGCAATAATGTTATTATAAATAATAAATCAAAGTTATTTGCAATACAAGCAGTAGTCTTAATGTGTTTTTGTCTGTCTGAATTAAAGCTCTATAACAGAATTCTTATAAAAAACCCAGCTCCACAGATGTAGGAATCTATAAATGCAATATTTTTTAAGCTTAAAGAAAATATTTTATTATTGTTATTTGTAATATTTTCTTCATTTTTCCATCCTTTTTTCAAACTTATCACTAAAACAAGGTTTAAAATGTTTGATTTACAAAAGTGATTTTCAGAGTACAAAATTTCAACAAGAATATTAATCTTAATATTAAACACGATAATAATTTGCCACTTTGTATTGTACGTGTCACGCCTACTGCTCCAATTTCCAATTCAGTATGTAGTTTGCTGGGACATGCATATTATTATAGGGGTTACTACAGCTATTATAGTTTCTCAGGCACGCTATAATAATTTTTCACTTTATATGCTAGAAACCATGCCAACAATTCCAATCCGGCTAGATTTTTCCTCAACTATGCACATTAATAAGGAAGTAATTTGCACAACATTTCTAGATTCTACCTATTAAAGGTCCGAACATGAAGCTAAATATTTACTTTGTATAGGAAGTGCCACATTCTCTTGAAATAGCCAAAAATCATATACCCTATTTTACCCACCACGTATTCCTTAGAAAACTATGAAAGTTTCAGAAAGATCTGGCACACAAACACATTTTGTACTTTATATATAACACATTGCTTAAGATATAATTATACCCTTCACCACAGGTGGAAAGGGTATATATAGATTTGACATTCCGTGTGTAATTTCCACAATATTCATTTCCGACCCGATAAAGTATATATATCTGGATAGAGAAGTTAATTAAGGGATGTCCGTCTGTCCATGTTCGGATTGAAATGTTATTTGCCAAGGCACCAGAAGAGATACAAAAAATTTAAGCACACCAATCTATCAGGCATAGTTTCGAAAATTTTCGGATTGTAATTTAGCAACATTTTATAGGCTGCGGGTCATAAACCACGCCCACCTATATATTTTTTCACGTTTTTTTTTTTATTTTTTCGGCTTTAATGATTCTCTTTTGGTTTTTTTTTTGTTAAATAAATATTAGACCACAACAGGTAGATCGCAAGGAGTGCATACAGATCTCGGGGATTAATTACTCCTGGTAAATAGGAGCAGATAAAGGGTAAATAGATGGTCAATATGAGAAAATTTTTTTAAGGATTTTTTTTGCTTCAGTCTGATCATTCTAAGACATTATAGATTGCAGGAAGATCCTAAATTAAAAAAAAATGCAATAAAATTAAAAAAAAATTTTAATTTAAAAAAAAATTAAATGGTTTTTAATATTTACAAAAAACTTTACAAACCATTTCCAAGACGATATTATATATAGAAAATTTTTCGAAGAAAAATTTTTAAAAAATTTTCCAAAAAATTTTCGAATAAAATTTTACAAAAAATGTTCAAAAAATATTTTTACAAACTATTTTCGAAAAATTTAAAAAAAAATTTTAATATTTCTGTGAAAATGAAAATCGTGACTGTAACATAACATATTTTTAATATTAAAAATATATGTACATACATATGTATAAAGAATAATATATTTTTTTTAAATGTGTTTGATTTTTAAATAGATGAGATCTCTGTTTTCAAACTTAGATGCATTAAACACATAGACAACATCAGGATACCGACTACAAACTGTCAAAAATAAAATACACACCTTTATAGGTAAACGATTATTTTGGAGCCAGTATAGCTATATGGCTACACGACCACCGTTGTGGCTGTCGTCAACCTAGGCTAATTTCTATTTTATTCAACAAAAGAAAATGCCACAAAATTGTAAAATACAAATTCATATACAAAAAAAAGTTTTGGAGGAAATATTTATAATTTTTTGAAAAAAGTTATTTAATTTTATAAACGCAAAATAAGTATTTCTACAACAATGTCAAAGTTGACGATGTTGCTGTCGCCTTCAATGTCATTAAGTAGCTGACTACACGGCGACAATTGTAGCCAACGAAATTGGTTTTCATTTAGCTGTCTTCTATTTCTTTAAAGCATGAATAATGAGTTTTTTCTCATACGACTTATTTTAATTTATGTAAAGAGTCAACAATATGGATAATGCTGTACATGCCTGTATAAATAAAATAGAAGAATCTTCTATACAATATAAAAAATTCGTCACGGCCAAATATAGCACTTTAACTTGTTTTTCATTAGCTTCTGTCATCCATCCAATACATTAAGACTTGTATGCTGGTGTTCATCTTAATAACATTATTGCCTAATTTTTAAGTGCTTTGACATATTTTTACTGATCACAGCTTTGTCTATTCTTTGTACTGCTACATTTTAAATTCATTGCAAATAATAACTCTTCAATGTTTTAAGTACATTAAGCACATGCATATACGATTTTAACCACACTATACACATATATAAAAATGAGGACATGCATTAATTTTCCGAATAACCACAATATTCAAAATTGTTTATAAAACAACAGAGCAAAAGCCTTTTCCAAAGTCCATAAAACACGCGCTCAATAAAGTGTAAAAACAGAATAAATAAACACTTTTGCACATGTATGTACGTGAATTTACACATACATGCCTCTTTACTATTTATATAAAGCGCTTACACTGAAGTGAGTTTTGCTAAACGTGAATAGACGAAATTTTAGAAGTAAAACCTGCCATAAAGATTGAAATATTTAAAATTATACATACGAGTACATACTTATGTATTCTGCCTGAATAAGAGTGTACAAAATATTTTATAGTCGTTTAACATTTTTAAGTTTTAGTATTTGTAGCCAATAATTGGTAGATTAAGTTTAAAGCTACTTAAAAGTTGAATATTTTACGTTCGTGTGTTTGTTTGAATACCAAAGTGTAAATCAGACTAAATTTTCTGAAATTATCACGGCTTTTTACTAGATTTTTGGTGAAAAAAAAAAAAATAAATAGTCTATATATTATTTTTGAATTTTTAAAAGTGGGCGTGGTAGTTAACATACTAAGCAAATATATATCTTCTTGCGGAGAACTACAGAATATAGAGTCGCCCAACTTTGTACAAGAATCGTTATTATCAATGTACCTATTTATACCAAAAATCGGCTTAATTCGTAACATTTCCTTGTAAAGCGAATAGTAATCATTCTACATCTATGAGCGTAGTTACTCTTCATACAAAGAAACTACTTATCGTCCCGTAGTAAGAACACTGCAAAAGGTGATTTAAAAATTTCGCAGAAAAAAACTCATTTATATGTGGGAATAGTAGGATAAAACATCAGGATTTGCACAGTACTTAGCTGTTTTCGTGCTATTTTTAGCTCTTTATGATTTTCTCTGACGCGTAATTTTTTTTGGTTTTTGTAAATTTTTTTTGTTAATTTTAAGAAAATAATTGTATAAAAATAAAATAAATTTAACAAATAAATAAATTAATTTAACTCGTTTTCTGTAACCCGAATCCGAAAATTTTAATCGAAAGTGGAAAATAACAAATTTTTTGTTGTTCTTCAATTTCCCTTTCGTTTTATATAGAATAAAAAATATTGATACACAGAAAAAAAAACAGTATCTAAATACCTAATAAATAGAACAAAATTTATAAGATGTCTCTATGTTTTTTTTTTTTTTTTTTTTTTTTAAGGAAGTCCTATTATTTTGATTTGAAAAAATCAAAAATTAAACTTATGGTTTTTTTAAGTATTCTACTTGTTTTTTCAAAAACGTTTTCTACTTGATTTTATTAGGCTATCTTGTTTTCTTTATAAAAACAAAAAAAAAATAATTAACAAAAAATTTTTATAATAAAAAACTGAAAACAATTGTATATTGCTTTTTTGGCTTCTCCTTTGAAATTTTTTGCTAACCAATCTTTGATTTCTTTCTACTTTTTCTTTTTGTGGTGGCAGATGCCTGACATTTTATTTGGCCTTTATATTAACCAATATTTTTCCAGGCGGTGTAAGTTCAGGCGAGCTTCTTCTGATAATTTGTCTAGAGGAGGTTGAAGCCACTTAATTTCTAAAACTCAAAAAACTTTGAAAATTTTTTCGTCCTCCCCTAGAGATCGAACCTGGTGTGCTTCGTTTTGTAGGCACACACTTAAACACTACACCAATTGTATATTTTATGTTTTAAAAAACAGTTTCTATGTTGATTTACATATATAAATGAAATAACAAGAAAGCTAATATAATCAAGAAGATATCCTTATTAAGACAATTAAAAAGATGATCATATAGGAACCTAATGAAATCAATAAGGAATACCTTTGTGAAAAAATCAAGTAGGTAAGCTAATGAAATTAATTTGAAATCCCTTTTTTACACAATTCAGAAGAAATCCTAATAGAATCAAAAAGTTTTTCTCTATGGATTGTCTTTTTTTCGTCAAAAATTTTGAGTAACAAGTTTTCTTATTGAATTAATGGGATTTCCTTATTGATAAAATTAAAAAGATTTACCACATGCAAATAATAAGGTATCTCTTCGGAAAAAACTTCCCTTCTTTCTGCTTAAAAACATTTCATAGAGAAAATCTTTTTGATTCTATTAGGCATTTTTAGCTCTGTATATACAGAATAAAATAGAATAAAATAGTATCTTATATTTAATATATTATATGTGACAGGATATGTAAAACATCAATCGATTTTAAAACGCTTGTTTTTAAATGTTATTCGATTTTTAAATGAATTTCGATCGAATTTTTAACTGTATATCACAACCTTTTTTGATCATTTAATTTTTAAAATCGATCATCACATTATGTTGATGATTTTAAATATGAAATATGAATATTTTTTTAAATTTTCATTCTAACTACATGCTTAAAGCAAACATAAAAAATTATTTAAAATTTAAAATACCAAAAGTTTGAATAATTTTGATTACGATAACAGGAACATTTCTAATATTATTAATTTAATACAATGAAATTTGTAGTCAAGCTTAAACTCGTTTTTATTCTCTCTACAAAAGAATAAATTAAATTACAAATTAGATGATAATATTAAAGAAAAATTGGGAAAATTTAATTTTTAGACAGCAGCAGAGCTGAATGCACTTCTTCTTTACCTATCTACTTTGTTAATTTAATGCAAAAAAAAAAAAAAATGAAATGTTGAAAAAAGCTATTGGTAGTTTATAAAAATAAATAATTTTTTTTAACATCACTTATCAAAATTAAATTTTTTATTTATTTTTTTTTTATTTAATAATTTATTTATTGTGAAAGAAGGAGATTTTTTGAGTTCCCCAAGGTAGTATATTGGATCCCTTTTTATACTTATTGTATACTTCAGACATGCCAACTAGTAACCGAGTTTACACATCGACATTTGCTGACGACACAGCTTTTTTGAGCAATCACGAAAGACCCGAAGTAGCATCACGATATTTACAAGACATATCCAATTTAGAAAAATGGTTGAAGAAATGGAGAATAAAAGTGAATGAACAAAAATGTACTCACATAACTTTCACACTGCGTAGAGAATCTTGCCCCCCTATTCGGATAAATAACCAAACGATACCCCAGCTTTCAGACGTCAAATATCTCGGCATACATCTTGACCGGCGCCTTACATGGAAACGGCACATAGAAACAAAGTTAACACAAATGAAGTTGAAACCAGTCCAACTAAACTGGCTTATTGGCAGAAATTCTAATCTAGCTTTAGATTGCAAACTTTTATTATACAAGTCAATTCTAAAACCAATATGGTGTTATGGCATTCAATTATGGGGCACTGCCTCAGCTACCAACGTAGAACAAATTCAAAGGCGCCAAAACAAGATTCTTCGAATAATTACATCTGCTCCTTGGTATATAAAAAACTCGAACATCCATAAAGATCTAAACGTGCCAACAGTTAAAGTGGAAATAGCGAAACTTGCCATAAGTTATTTAAAGAAGCTTGAAACTCATCCTAAGCCACTGGCCCGTAACATACTAAATGAACCTGGTTACATTCGACTAAGAAGGAGGGACACTGCTTCTCTCATCCGTACATCAGAGGGATAACCCGCAAATTACAGTAACCGTGAAACATACATTTTTTTGTCCAGCACTGGTTGGACTTAACATGTATATTTTTATTTTTAGACTTAAGATATGAGTAATTATTGATAGTTCAATTATATTGAAGATACAATAAATAAAAAATTGCGAAAAAAAACTTATCAAAATTAGAGAATTTCTTGGAGTTACCTAAATTAAAAACTTATCGCTCGGAGATTAATAAATTTGTTAGCCAGAAAAATTCAAAATAAACCTTTCTTATGTTTTCAGTAATCATTGTTTAATTTCATTATTATATTCTTCATTAAGGTCAAGGTCATATCTTAATTTGATTTAAAAAGATTCTTTAACTAAAAGTATAAAATATAAAGAACAAAACATAACCGTTTGACTGGCTGTAGCGGTAATTTAAATTTTAAATTAAAATTCGGTGTTTTATTGCTGCTCTATTGCGCATTTTCATTTCCAAAGTACATGCAGAGCATAAGTTCAATGAAATGTTTAGAATAAAGTGGAGTTTTTAGCGTCCAAAAATATTAGTACGTATTTAATTATATTTTCCATTTGCACTGAATGCATATGTGTATGCATTAAAGTGACATTGTGCAAGTGTGATATGGAAGCATTTTAGAAAAAAAAAAAATTTTTGTACAAATTACCCAGAAAACTATTATCGTTAACAGCATATGTGTTGTATTTTAGTGCGTAGTGTTCATCTCTTAGATTTGTTTAGTCTTTTCACACTACGGTTGATTTGAATGGATTTACCAATAAAAACATTTTACATTTTTGAGAAAAGTAAATCCTTTGAAGGCATTTAAAATCCACTGTAAATTGGTCTTGACAGGATTTTCCGTTCTCTTGATAAGCATAGAAAAGGGATTTAGTGTTATGCTAGGACAGTATCAAAAACCCTTTTTTTTGTTTTTACAGAAAACCTCTTTTTTATAAACTAACTTAAACTATCTAGGATATTAACACCACTTGGTGTAGTGAAACACCCAGAGACCTCTCTTCGCTTGTAGCGCGCCGAGGTTTGGATATTCGCACGGGGCTATAAGTGCTAGGAAACTGAGTAAAAGCTCAGTTTAAAGAAGATTTAATAAGCTTTAATTTAATATAATTTAAGAAAAAAAAAACTAAAATTTTTTAGATATTGTCTTTAAATTTTATGATAATTGAAATTAGTTTCTTTAAAATTAGCTTTAAAATTAGCTTTTTCTAAACTTTCTAGGGTCATGTTGATTTGACATGGAATAACCCTCTTATTTAAATATGTAAGTTCCCAGCCAACAAAATTATCCGACATCCATAACATATCTGACAAAAACGTCTACAAAAAACTTAGAATCGTATACGACTTCTGTAAGAGTTCTGACCCAAAAATATATGAAGTGTTTGACACGAACTCTGACAGAAATGTCTTGGGAAATTCTAAGTTTCTTGCCGATACTTCTGATAGAAATTTAACAGAATTCTTAACAAGAAGACATGAAAAGTTCTGTTATAACATCAGACATTCGTATCAATTTTTGAAATATATCTGAAAGAATGTCTGATGAAATCTTTTTTTTTTTTTTTGAATTTCCACTTTATACATTTGAAGTCGTTGTCCCGCAGTTATTTATTAGATCTTGTTATCTAAAATGTAATAAATAAAGTAATTAAAACTCAAATGTAGAGAATCTAAAACTTACCTGGCTGAGGCTTTTTTACACGTTCCTATAATTTCCGGTCAAATTTTTGAAGATTTGCTACCGTGGATAGCTACCATGGAAGGAGGTTTAATGGAAAGCAAAAGTGTAGTGCCTTTAGCAGCACAGCTAGTATTCCTCATAGTAACTAAAAAATAAAGTCAGAAATTTATCAGAATTGTCTAGTTCAGACAATGTTGGCATATTTTGCTGGCTGGATTGTTTGTGGCGGTTGTTTTAAATCTATACAAATAAATAAAGTCAATGTCAAGCATTTACACTTTACTCATGAGATCAGTAATATGGAAACGCTCAACAATGTGTTGTGTTGGTTTTAAACTATTTTTTTTTTTGTTTTCGGAAAACAAGTTTTAAATGTTTTTTCTTGCTTCTCAACTTGTAACTTTTGATAAAAACTTATGATAAAAATCTTATTTAAAGAATATGCCGCTTTAGGAATCCTATAGCAAATTTAGTGGATGTTAAAATAAAAAAGGTGACCCTTATATCTATAAAAATAAACGGGATAACGCTCGTATGGAAGGGAGTAAAAAATTTATAAGAAGTCTTGAAGTAAACTTTAAAATTTTTTAAGATTTGATCAGGATATTTCTACCCTTTCATGTGTCATAAATCATATCAGTCTGCATATTTCATATTAAATACTACTGATAAAGAAATATTTTTTGAAACACTGTCTGTTAATTTATTTTCCTTATCTTAATAAAGCAAGGCGTAAATCAAAGTCTGCATATAAGCGAACGTAGCAAATAAGCGTTTGTATTTTCTTTTTTTTTTTAATGTCCAATGCCAAACAATGCATTACCACATACACTAACGAACTTACACATAAACACACATGTGAGTGTTTGATTGTATACGCCATCGGTGCATCCATGTCATCTTTTATGCGGATTAGAATTCATTTATTCGCTTAAATTGCGTTTTCATGTTTTGTTTAATTTTTTACCAATTTTGGGGGTGTGTATGTGTATGTGTGTGTGTAACTGATTTTGCACACAATCATTTTTCATTCATACTCGCATGTGTTTTTTGTGTTTCCTCATCTAGATGATGAAGTGTTTGGAGGTGGTTAAAATGTCACACACACAATTATACGGCAAAAAAAAAACTTTTGTCACTGCCACTCCTAGAGCGCTTTTTTGCTTTTTAATTTATTTTGTATTTAGGTACAACTTAGCAGAGGTCACATTAAGGATTTTTCAGGTAATGCCACACACAAATACGTATTATGCCAAACATTTTTCATCTATCTGCATGTGTAGACACCTATATATACACACACACACACATAAATGTTGAGGCATATAAGAGCATTATTGTTTGGTACTTTTGCGAGTAAAGCGAGAAATGCATTTTAACTTGCATATAAAAACAATAGCTCTGTGTGATGCCGCAACATCGAAAACGTATGAATGTTTAAATACATGAATAAATCTGTATATTTCTTTGTTAGTTTGTGCAGGTTTATAAGGGCATATAGTGAATGCAAAATATTGTATCTGGCAGTGACACTACCTACCATGTGTTAAAATAATCTTCCAAAGGACTACTATAACTTTTCTCACCTTGTACTGTAAGTTCACTTATATTCGCCTGATTTTATGCTTCTCCTTTTTTATGGCAGTTTTCCTAAAAATTATAAGTTTTGTGGTATTATAATTTATTATGTGGTTGCATTTTTCTTTTCTTTATAGAAATGGAATTTGTTAATCACTTACCATAACGCGCTTTTGAATTTTTGTTTGTGTGTGTGTGTGTTTTTTTTCAGAGATTTTATGTTTTAGGGTGAATGAAAAGTAGGATGGAATTTAATAATGTTGTTGTGTCATTAGAATTGAATCATATAGAATAAAAAAACTGTTTAGAAGGTAAAATTCGGAATTATTTGAAAATTAAAAGATGAAATTAAATATGAAATTTAGACTTGCTCTGCCCACATATGTTGTATGATCCTGACAATATTTTTATATTTTTCGATTTTGCTTAGAGAGTAATCCACAAAAACTTTTAAGACTTAAAATTTATTTACTTTATATAAAGATGGGTGCATTTATATAAAGTAAATAATAAAATAAAATTCTAAAAATTATCGTAAAGCTCTATAAAAGGTGTTTAAAATATAATAACAATGTAATTCCACAAAGTAAAATACAAATCAAATACTAATTTTATTCAGTTGGCTATTTTGCAGTAAGTTATTAATATTTTGTCATTATTTTTAAACAGCGCTATCTGTTGCGCAAACGTGTTTAAAATATCCCGCTTCCAACTCAGATGTTTTCATTATTTTAAAACAGCACCATCTGTTGCACAACCTTATATAAAATATCCCACTTTTAAAAATAAAAGATGCCTTGAAGTATGCAGTACCTTTAAAACGGTAAAAAAAATCGGCGTACTTACACTGTTTCTGCTCCACTTTCTCTTAGAATTAAGATATTTTTTTGGAAAAAAGTACAATTTATTGGAATCAGGATGCTAAGGTACCTCCTCTTTTTACGTCATAATAAACAACCGTCAATACCAGTTTTTCCTCGTACTTGAACTTGATTGCATTGCTCTATTAAACATGGTTTCACAATTGCAGCCATTTTTGCGGTCAAATCTTTGGACATCGCGGTAACCACCTGAAAGGTTAGTTACGAATATTAAAAAAATAAATAACAATATATAAGCATATTTGCCGAGCTATCATTCTAACGAATAAATGGCTTTTCGCAAAGGTGGAAAGTTTCTGATTGTCACTCACTTTGGGGTGGCCAGGGCGATTCCTTTGTAAACTGCCCAAGCAGCTAACTACCTCCGGTCTATGACCAAATATTCCCCGGGCAATGGCGTTGTGGCATCCCCTTTAAAGCTAGCTAGAGTTAGAAGGTGCTGCAGCCATGTATCCTGAATGGTTGGATGGACGTGTCAAGAAAATAGGCAGATTTTCGCTGAAATATGGTTGCACTGTGGGATTGGACGCGCAGATAGCAACCCTATCACCGATCTTGGGGAAGAGGATTAGCAGCACACATCTCCCGAAATCTAATTCGCTAATGGCACCCTAGCCTCCAATGGGAGTTAGAGTATATATATATATGGAATGCAAAAGTAAAAATATACTTTAGCTGAGACTATTACCTAATAGTTATCAAATCGTGTAGCCTTGCCCTTAAAAACCATTTTCAATGAATGGCGATCGTTAAATACATGGATAGGCTATGAACCAAAAAAAAAAAAAAATTGCAGAAATTTATTATTCAAAACATTATTCAGTGGAGTAGAGTGTTATTTGCAACTTTATCGAATGTGAAAAATTTTTATAATTACATGTAATATAGATTGAATTATTGACTGTTGGTTTAATGCCTCTACTATAGAGAACCTGTATGGAAGCTAGAATAGATAAGGTATCCTGGCTAGTGCTGACAAAGTATTGAGTAGTGGGTACCGGGTACTCGATACTGGATAATTTTTTTTGAGTACTTAATACATAAAAGTAGTTAATCGATACTTTTGAAAATCGATACTTATAAAAATAGTTTACGACTACGACGATAAATTGTCGATGCTATTATGTAAACGGAAGTATTAGGTACTCAATACTTTTGAGAAGTATTGAGTAGTATCAAGTAATTGAAAGTAGTAGAAATTGCTAGCACTAATCCTGACAATGTAGCAGCTATTGTTCAGTAAAAACACAAGCAATTTCGACAATAGGGAAATTGTAGTATTTCTTAGGGAAATTGGCTGTTTCTAAGAAAAGAGACGCACAACATTACATTAAAACTTAAGAAATCATAATTCAAATGAATAATTTAAAAATCTATTATACATTAAGACACGAAAAAATATTTCTTGTATTTTTAAAGTGGTGTGGAACATAGTATGTGATTCTGATTCGCAATTTACTCATTTATTAAATATACCTTTACTTGCCGGTTAAATTTTTTTTTTTCTTCTCCCGTGAATAATTTTCAAGGGAATCTAAAGTTTTTGTGCCTATAACAAGCACAGCCAATATTATTTAGTCTTAATTTTTTTTTTTAAATTTGTCAAAAAGTTTTTATTAAATATTCCAGTATAAAATAGAATGAAAACGATTAAATTAAATTAAGTTGTATGAAATCAGTCTAAAAATATCTATAAAAAGTATACGAAATATATGACCAATCGATCAGACATGTCGTGGAGCTCTACAAAGCCTCAAACTGAATTAATTAGCAGATTTATCACTTTAGATATGCGACTTAAGTCAAATATTTTATCTTTACATTGCTATTTAAAGTACAATCTTTCATTATACAGTTTTTCAATTATAACCCATCCAACAAAGTATTCTGACATTGTCTGAATTAGACAATACTGGCATATATCTGACTTTATTTGCATATATTTTGTACAGATTTCATTAAGACAAGTCTAGGAAATTTAATTTGGTTTTTGTTCTCCTTTGTTCTGGAATATGTAATGAAAAATTCTTGGCACAAAAAATATTGTTTTCCTTCAAAAGTTTTCATGGTAAAAGATAATCCAACATTTTACCGGGAACTAAAGGAGCATTTAATACTCGTAAATCAGTCAAGTGCGAGTCCAACTCACACACGTAGAGTTCCGTACTATGTTTAATGCAACTTTAAAATTAGAAAACTTTTTTTTCATGCCTTTATAATTGCTAATATAGCGAACATAGTGTTACATTTGAAATTGCTGTACCTTACGGTTCAAAAAATTAATTCACATACTTGAAAATTACGTCAGCATCGAAACACGCTTTAATACTTACCTATAACGGTTCAAAAAAAGGTTATATACATCAAAATCACATCACTATTAAAATACCTGCTAATTTTGAGTTTTATTTTTTATACTTTTAAATATAGCGAACATAGTTTCGAGTACTGCGTGAAAATTTTTAAGCGCCTACAAAAATATAATGCTATATACATATGAATGTTAATATATTGTGCCTATCAAAACACCCTTTAAGTTTTTAGCATTTTTTATAGCGGCCTTAGTAATACAACTTCGGTGAAAATTCCATCAGTCTACCTTTTGCGGTTGTAGAGGTAGAAAGCGCTGACACACGGACAGATGTACAGATTAATTAAATTTTGGCAGAAAAATCTCTTATGGTCATAGGCTGTTAATGCTAAAAAAAAAAAAAATCGGACGAAGTAGAAAAAAGTCCCCCTTTGAAAAATTTAAGTTTTTTAAAGTTTTCCCATACTTTTGTTTAGCAAATGCAACTTTTATAGTCAGCGAATGTTCAAAAACCTCCATTCTTCGCGCGCATAAAATATTATTTGCAAAAATAATGTAATTATTAAAAGAAATGGATTATATACGCCTTAAGACCATACAAATAAAATTTTTAAGTTTTTATGAGCAGGGGGAGGATCCCTCTAAATTACACCCCCGAAACGTTAATGTGAACTTTTTTCTAATTTCCAAAAATATTAATTTTTAAAAAATTCTATTTTTTAATAAGCACTAGGTCTTTTTATAAAAATATTTTAATAATTTTTATTTTCTCAATATTTCGCTACACCATTGGGTAGCATCTTCAGGAAATAAAAATAATAAAAGTTTTAAAAATTTAAATAATTGAAAAAAATTCAAATGAATGAAAAAATTTGTTGTCAATCAATTTAAAAAATTCTAACATTTCAATACATTCAAGTAACAACATTTCAAAAACAAATAAAAATTAAAATAGAAAAAATTCTTACATATACATATACAGAAAATTTTGATATTAAAAACATATAAACATTATAAGAGAAAACACAATAAATTTTTAAATTCATATACATAAATTTAACCGAAAAAATGTTACAAAAAATTAATGTTTCTTTTATAAACATTTGATTCAAATTCATGTTATTTTTTATGCACTAGATGCCTATAATTTTGTGCAACATTTTCTGTATCTGCTTTAAAATTTATTCTTTTTTCAATTGGAACTTTAATTATTTGTAGCATTTCTAACATATAACGACGTTTATAATTATTTTCCAAATTTAAAATTGATACATTTTCAAAAGTTAGGATAATGATTACTTTTCGAATAGTGTGAAGATAAAGCTGTTTTTTGCAAACTGATATTGTCTCTGTATCTCTGGTCTGATTTCTGTCCAGCTATTCTGACTTTCAATTTATTCTTTGTAGTACCTACATAAACTTTATTACAATTCTCTTTGTCATTACCCTTACAAGGTATTTTGTAAACTAAATTAGACATGTCTAACTTTTTAATTTTATCTTTTGGTTTGCTAAATAATCTATTTAATGTATTATATGATTTGTATGCCATCCTATATTTATCTGTATCAAATATTTTTGATTTTTCTAACCGTTCTGATAAATCTGGTACATAAGTAATTGATTTATAAATTTTTGGTTCCGTATCATTTTTAACCGACTTCAAAAAAAGAAGGAGGTTATCAATTCGTCTGTGTGTTGTTTTTTTTTTTGTATGTTTGTGCCTTCAGAACTCGGTCATTTCTGAACCGATTTTAAAAATTGTTGCACTATTAGAAAGGTTATGGCTACAGATTGGTCCCATTTTAAGAAGTTGAAAATATTAAAAATTAAAGGGTGTCCCCATACAACATACATGTTTTTTACGTGTATTATGAACTTTATAGGTCACCAATTTAAAATTAAAAAAAGTGCGTATCACTGTAGCTCCCAATAACAAAAAGTAATTAAAAAATCAAATTAAAAATTAAAGGGTGACCCCATAGGTGACTTAATTTCACCTTTATTCTCCTATCTTTTGAACCGTTATTGGCAAACATTTGAAAGTTTCACAGAATGTTCGTTACTATGTCTGTTATAATAAGTATAAATATTTAAATTAAAGGGTGTCCCATTAGTTGGTTTATTTTGATATACATATATATGGCCAAACTTTTGAACCGTTATAGACAGACAGTTGAAATTTACAAAGAACTTGTATTGCTAAGTCCGGTAAAATAACAACTGTAAAATATGAATTTAGAAATTAAAGAGTGTCCCAATAGTTAATGTAAAAATAATATATATGGCCAAACTTTTCAACTGTTATAGATAGACAGTTGAAATTTACAAAGAACCTATATTGCTTAGTCCGCTATTACAGCAAGTATAAAATTTGGATCTATAAATTAAAGGCTGTCCCCATTATTGATGCAATTTGACCATTATGTCCTCATCTTTGGAACCGTTATAGACCAACACTTGAAAAATAGACAGAATGTTCACTACTATGTCTGGTATAACAACAAGTATAAATATTTAAAATTGGAAATTAAAGGGTGTCCCAATATTTGATGTAATTTGATATATATGGACACAAAGTTAAAATTTAAAAAGAATCTGTATGACAAAGTCCTCTTTAAAAAGTATTTATATTAAAATTTGAATTTAAAGGGTGTCCCAATAGGAGACGTTATTTGATATATATGACCCTATCTTTTAAACAGTTATTGAAAAACACTTAACAATTAGACAGAATGTCCATTACTATATCTGTTATAATAAGTATAAATATTTAAAATTATAAATTACAGGGTGTCGCAATAGTTTATGAAATTTGATGTATATGACCAAACTTTTAAACCGTTACATACAGACGGTTGAAATTTACAATGAACCTGTATTGCTACGACCGCTATAACTAGTATAAAATTCGAATTCGGAAATTACAACGTGTCGCAATAGTTACCGTCTTAAAGAAACATGATTTTAAGTTTGTCTGTTTTGAAATCGGTTTTTTTGCAAGAATTATTTCTGTTTGATTTTCTATTATTTTTATGTTGACTTATTAATTTATTAATCAGTTGAATTGGAAAATTATTTTCGCTTAATATATTTTTTATCTTATCTATATTCTTTTTGTGAAACTCCTTGTCACTAATGGTTAGTACTTTTTCTATTAAATTTCTGGCTGTATTTATAATTATATGTTTATTTTGTTTAGAAAAATAATTAATAATTCTACCCGAAGCTGTGGGTTTTTGGTACCAATCCATTACCAATTTGTTACCTTTTCTAATTACTAAAGTATCTAAATACGGAAGTTTTGAATCACATTCTTTCTCTATTGTAAATTTGATGGAATTATTCATTTAATGTTTTTAACATATCGTTAACTGCTGAATCGGAAATAACACAGAACAAATCATCTATATATTTGGTTATAATACTTAGTTTTATATTTAATTTTTCAATGCAAGTATCTAGCAATTTCTCCATAACTATATCCGCTACAATTGGAGAGGCAGGTGATCCCATTGGAAGTCCCTTTTGATGTATGTATATTTTCTCATTATATTGAAAATATCTATTATCTTCTATACAAAACTTAAGAATTCTTAAAAATAAGGATTTTTCTATTTTTGTAAAATTTTCTGTAATATCCCATTTTTCTTCTATTGTATTAATAGCTAAGTCCACAGGTATACTTGGAAATAGTGATACTACATCAAAAGAAATTAATTTTTCGTCATCTTTTATATGTATATTACCTATTTTATTTTTAAATTCAAGTGAGTCTCTTATATTATAACTCGAATGTTCAGTAATCCTTTTTAATATATTCGTCAAATATTTACATAAATCATAAGATGGAGAATTAACGAAAGAACAAATTGGTCGTAAGGGAAAATCTTCTTTGTGAATTTTTGATAGTCCATATAACCTAGGTGCAGTAGCTATATTTGTGTTAAGTTTATTCTTCTCAGCAGTGGTAATAATTTTAAGTTTAAAAAGTTCTTCCACTAAATCATTATTGGTCTTCTGTAATTTGTTAGTAGGATCCTTATTTACTAAGTTATATTTTGTAATATCTTCTACAATATTATTAATTCGTGTTCCATAATCCTTTTTATTTAATGCTACAGTAGTGTTACCTTTATCTGCCTTTAAAATGAGAATCTCATTATTCTTTTTTAAAAATTTTTTTGTTCCTTTAACTTTCTCCAAAACAAACCTATCTCTATTTGTTAATTTCATTTTGTTTAAATGATTATCTATAATTGTGGTTAATATTGTTCGGGCTACTTCTTGTTCTTCCTTTCTTTGAAGTGTCTGTATAAAATCTTCTCCGTCTGTAATCATCTTTAAAATTCGGAAATTCTTCTTTTTTAGCGGGTAAAGCGTGTTTATGTCCTAATGAAAGAATCCATTTTACGTCTGTTGGAATATCAAAGTCAGTCTTATTACCAAACCATTTTTTGTTAAATTGAACCCCAAATTCCTTTTTTTGTATATCATATCAGTTATTAAATTTCTTAATGTGTGTCTTTGTTACCTTTTCTCTTAAAGAATCTGCCAATTTATCTTCATACCATAAAAATTCTTCCATTTCATCTTCTGTAAAATCTTCTGTTAATCACTATTATCTCACTTTGAATATGTTTCAATATTTCGTGTTTTTCTTTTAAAGATAATTTTAAAATTTTGTTGTGCAAGTTTTGGGTATATTTTTTGATTATTTGTTGTATTGTGTTCAATTTTTCATGCTAAATATATTTAAAACATTCTTTGTTGAATTTGAAATAAATTTTGGAGTTATGCCACTATTTCTGCATCGAATAAGAAACGTTATTGCTGCTTTTGTTTTTATAACCTTCTCCCTTACTGATTTGAATCTGTTGACCCATCTCGAAACTTCTTGATTCTTCTTAAACCTTCTATACATCACTTTATTTTTGCGTGCTCTTTTTAATATTAAATAATTATTGTATTTTTTGACCTTTTTTATATTTTTGAATTCTATTTTTTAATAAGCACTAGGTATTTTTATAAAAATGTTTTAATAATATTTATTTTCTCAATATTTCGCTACACCATTGGCGAAGATGTAGCATCTTGAAGATGCTACATCTTCAAGAAATAAAAATAATAAAAGTTTTAAAAATTTAAATGATTGAAAAAAATTCAAATGAATGAAAAAATTTGTTGTCAATCAATTTAAAAAATTCTAACATTTCAATACATTCAAGTAACAACATTTCAAAAACAAATAAAAATTAAAATAGAAAAAATTCTTACATATGCATATACAGAAAATTTTGATATTCAAAAACATACAAATATTTTAAGAGAAAACACAATAAAATTTTAAATTGTTTTTTATAAAAAGACCTACTGCTTATTAAAAAATAGAATTCAAAAATATAAAAAAGGTCAAAAATACAATAATTATTTAATTTTTAAAAAACTTAAAACCAAATACATGTTATGACCGATATAAAGGTTTCTTACTCGTGTTATATTACATACCCTATGCAAGATGAGCAAAAGCATAAAAAAATGAAATTTGGAAAAAATCGCAAAAAAATGGTGCAAAAACTCGCAACATTTTTTTCTACAGCCTAAAAGTAGAGATCGCAAGTTTTATGGTGATATATAAAAATAAAAAACTTATACAAAATTTATATTGGTTTAGCCGCAATAAAATATGTATATTGCAAACCTCTCAAAATTGAAAAAAGGCAATAAAAACGTATACAATTTACTCAACTTTCCTGACTCTAACAACGTCCCTAAACGACGAATCTCAAGAAAAATCCTTAGCTGTCGAGCTACGAACCTAAATTTTTACATTTCTTAAATTTAATTTTTGGACTAATGTCCGGCTAGATTGGCAAAATACTCCTCTGTGAGGAGGTTAGATAGGCAGACAATGTAGCGAAAACAATAGTTTTTTATTTTAATTTATTTATTTCAGTCATATAATATTTACTTTTACTTCATTAAAATTATTTATAAATAGTTCAAGTTAATGTAATTTATCTTCTTAAAATCATAATCTAATGCAAAATCAAATAAGGAAAAATATAATTTTATTGGAGGCAAAAGTTTAAAAAGACCTTTTTGAATTTTTTACAATTTTAATAAAAACACTTAAAACTACCTAAGCTGGTGTTAACTCATTAATATGTGGTTATTCGGATTTAGAGCATCTAAACATAAAAATCTGAATAAAGTTTATGTATCCTAACAATAACAAGCTCTATTTCGGAAATTGTATGAAGCCTAACTGTCGAGTATTACCAGGGGAGATTGTATATCAGTTTTAGTAATTTGTTCTGTGCGATTTGAAACTTTTTGATGTGACATGTAGTGCATGTAGTCCACACTGGCGCTGCATAGAAGAGAACTGCATTGAAAATTAATTTTAACATTAGTCTTTTATTTTCTAAACTAAGATAAGAGTTCCTGTTTAAAAAAGGGTATAGTATACGTGTTGAAATATTGTTTATTGTTTATTATATACTGTATATGATCTTTAAATTTCATTTTTGTATCTAATAATACATCAAGGTATTTAAATTATTGTTCCCATAGAAGTTCTATATATAAAAAGATAGCGAAAACAATAGGATTTCTTTTTTACGCTTTGGGTACGGAACCCTAAAAACGTTTCAACCTAGTAAGTTTTAGATTATACACATTTCATGTTTACTTATTTTATACATTTAAAATATTTAGATTTAAAAAACAACCACAGGACAATAACATATAGGGAAATTCAAAGAGAAGAATTACATCACACATTCTTTCAGATATATTTCAGATATTGATACGAATGTCGGTTGATTAAATACAATTTCCACCGCAAGACTTTCAGATTTCGTATCAAGCACTTGTTTGGGAATTTGCTATCAAATTTTTGAGCAGTATTTTATCACGTTCTTTTACAACCTTATAAGTTTTAATTAAATCTTTGCGTTTGTTAGCAAAATATAACTTATTAAGAAAAAATCGTAAACAGCTTGGCATCTTAAAAACTGTAAAATATACACTGCCATTTCTCGCGTATCTTGTTTCGCAGATAAAAAATACATTAACGATAATAAAAGCTATGCTTCAAAACAAGAAAGGACAACAAAAAAAAAAAAAAAAAAAAATCTAATTTCATAACAAATGTCATTTAATTTAAGCAAATATCATGAAAATAATAAAAACCATTTTAAGCAACTGCTTCTACGAGTATGAAGTTAGTTGCTGCATTCTTTGGAAAAAGCAACACAACAACAACTAAAAACTATAGAGAGCATAAAAACAAAGAAATACAAAGGCATAACTAGAAGGCTTTTAGGAAGAAATTTTCATAAAAAAAAAACAAAATAATTCAAACAAGAGGATAATACAACAACGACAACAAAATTAAACGTAATAAACTAAAATAAATTTTTCTGTATCTGTATGAGTATGGAAAGGAAATAAACAGACAATGAAATTGCAAGAAGTACCCTGTAGGAGATCGAACTAGTGTATCACTAGTGTTTTACTAGTACAAAACTAGTAAACTTTCCTATACCATCTTAATGCACAAATTTACATTGAGTTGCATTTGTTCTAGACGCATACTAGTACACATGGAACCGATTGGGTGCTTCTGAACCAGTTTATTACTAGTTTCTAAATGCCTATTGTGGTATGGCAGTTCTTGTTAAAAACAAAAAAAAATCTGAATAGCTAAATAGAATTTCTCCTTAAAATATTTTAATTTTCATTATAAAAATAGAATGAAGCAAAGACTACATCTCAAAGATCAAACTTCAAAACTTATACTAAACACAAATTTTTCTGTTACCCAATTATTCTATCAGTCTGCAAGTGGTACCCTTGAACTACTTCAAGTACTACAACTCATCAGTATTTCGTAATGAAAGTTCTAACCCTGTTTTCACTAGCGTTTGTAGTTCTAGTAATTGTTCTAGTAGCTTTTAGACAATTATTGCTTAATCTCCTACAGGGTGTGCCGAAAATACAACGCGTGTATTTGTATTTGATTACAAAAATGTTCATTGCGATGGCAGTTTTGAACAAAATTTATATAATGTAATCTATGTGCTAGTTTTTGCTTTACCACTGTTCACTCACACTCACATAACTAGAAGCACTGTTCTTCGGAGTCGAGTTCAAAAAAAGTTAAAAAAAAGAAAATACTAAACAAATATTGTGCACTTGTGCCATTTATATTGCAATACAATTGTCATTAGAAGAAGCAAAAAATAACTAGAAAAAAGTTTCAGAGTTAGACAAATGAAACGAAGGAACCTTAATTTATATAAAATTATACTATAAAAATGTAATAATGTAATATAAGATATTAAAGATAAAATTTTTCCTTTAGATATGATACATATAGATATGACACCTTAAGGAATGAAAAATGTTTGATCAAATTTAATACTACAAGATTAAAAGGTGAAGATACTGGTTTAACTTATACCAAAAAATAAATATCGCTTTGCGATAAAATTAAAATATATTGTGTCGTACCTTAGTTATGAAAAAATGAGATAAGACAATTATCAGGGATAATTTTTTCAGTTCTATCGATCTGTTCAATACCATCTACGTCGTTTCTGTGAGTGAGATTATTATTTATTATTATTAATGTAGGGGGAATAACGAAGCAGACCACTACTAAATGGGTCCCTTTTCGACTCCCTTCCGTCCTCAATAACTATAGACAACCGACATAACTTGCGGCAATCTTACTATCATTGAGTCTCGTGCTGCAACCAGCCTTTAATTTAGACTCTAGTGATTTCAGAATGTCGACTGGGAATTATCGGCATTCTTTCTCATCACGGTGTCTTTAGTGATTGCTATCATTTGTCTAAGGCTTAGTTTCCCCATGGCATCCACATTTAACAAGCTTCTGCCCGTGGTCCTAAGATATTTTTCTATATTTCCAGGTTACCCGATAGCTAATCCTAAATTTTTTAAAATAAAATATTGAAAAAGTTTGTAACTATTTCTAGCTCTAGTATGTAAAACAACATGACTATAATAATTTCATACGAAAATTTTCTCACATAAGTTACAGAAACGTGGAACTGGTTTCGTTTCTGAAATATTATGAAGCATTTTTGTTGTATGTATATCAATTCATTGTGAACCATTGTGGTCCATATTCAATAAAACGTTTATGAAGTTTTTGAATTAAAAATCCTTTAGATTATATTCATTAAAGCAGTTTTTAACAGCTTTTTTTACGTTTATGCCATCAGAACTGTAAAAGATTACAATCAATTTAATTGCAATCACATGATTTCGCGTTAATGACTGCTTATTTGATTTGATTGTTTATTTCCACAAATTCGATAAAAAAAGATGCAATATTCTACGTTTTTAAAGTAGACTTTAAAACATAAGATTTCCATAGGCACAAAATCAAGGAACTGAGAATATAAACGTTGTAATTAGCTGGTTAACTGTTTATTCAACATTTATCCAAATTGTTAGCGATTTTGGTTTGTAAACTTGAAATGTAATAAAAAAATATATCGTCGTACCTAAGTTATGATAAAATCCAAAAAATGAGATGACAATTATGAGGGATAATTTTGTTAGATCTATCGATCTATATAATTACATGCAATAGTAATTGAAAAAATTCGCTTCGAATATGATTGAATTTTGTTCAATTCCAAGTAATATTTATTGCCCATTTACAATTACTTGTAATTTATAATTGAAATTTTCCATTTCCAATCACAATTACATGTATGTGTGTTAATATGCAATTACACATTACCTGCAGTTTTAATTGGATTTGAAATGTAATTGAATGCAGCAAAAGCAGACATTAAAGGCAGGAGTACATTCCACGCTTTAACGCGTTATACGCTTCGTATTTTCATAATATAAGGTACATAAAGAATTATGCAATGTATCTTGGTTACCTTTCAACTTTTCGCGCGTTATGTGTAATGTGACATCTCGTCAGCATACTTTTGTTTCGTTTCTTTATAAAGATTCTTCTCAAATAAAGGAAATATTAATAGAAAAAGTATAAAACAAAGTTTTATATAATAAAGTATTATACAAATAAAAAGAAGCGAAGTCAATAATTTTTTAAAAAGCTGGTTTAAACAAGAAGTCTGTAAAGCGTGTTATGTAACTTGAAGCGTTTAAGGCGTATAAAGTATACAAAACTTGTAACGCGTTGAATCATTCAAAGCCTTATAAACACAAGGTTTTGTGATACTGTATCATTAAATATAAATAAGTTGACGCAGCCTATTTTAATGAATTACATTTATTGTTTTTAATAGAAAAAAGCAGCTTTTTTTTAACTATACGAAAACCTTAAAAGTTAACACGACTCAGGAAAAGCTCATTGATTATATAACCCTCCGATGTTCATATGAGTCTGGCCAGACCCATTCGATCTTAAAATGAGTGTACCTCTTTTTTTAAAAATAGCTGAGCTTCCTTAGTCCATGACTTCCTTAAACATAGCGTGCAAAACTTAGTGAGGAAGTAAAATTCAAATTTTTAGTATATTTGTTTAAAAAAAATTATTTTAAACTGCTTTTGTTAATCAAGCTCACATGGGTCTATGCAGACTCACATGAACTTAGCATGTAAATTGTTTGACCGTTGATGTAAGCAATAAAACTGCTGACGGAAACAGCGGCAATGATCACATTTTAGTTGATATTTAGTAATCAAATTAATTAATTAGTGGCTGTTCCATTTTATTAAAACAATACTTCCAACTGATGAATGAATGAAGATGATACGATGACCCGTTTGCTTCGTAAGCTAAGTGCAGCAAATGTGAGACAGAAGAACGTGAACGACTACAGGCACAAATTGAACATTTTATAGGACAAGACGACGTAGATTATGACTATTTTCCATATGATGAAGATTTCGATGAAGCATTAGACATAGAACAGGAAATCGAGTTGGATGACGTTCCGGATGACAACCATGATTACGTTGAGGCTTTGTATAGAAAAGCTATTGCCCTTCAACCTCCAACCTCAATTCAATCATCCAGCACATCTTTCACTCATTATGCTAGAATTTCTAATCGTAAAGCGCCATTACGAGAAGCATTACCGAGTCATCGAAAGAAAAGTATTCTAATAACAAATAGTGATCTTGAATTATGACTAAAGTATACGAAATGTACTTTTTTTGGGATGCTGCTGGTGTGTCCCACACGAATTCTCAGCCAGCAATAAAATTGTAAGCGAATTATAATATGCCAATTTATAAGGTCACTATGTCCTTGAATCGATTCAAGTACTTAAGTACTTTTATACGTTTATACTTTAGTATTTCGTGGCACTATATTTTGTACAATAATAAAATCGCTCTGTGCTCCTATATGTTAAAGCCAAAAAAAGCCAGTAATAATGTTATCGTTGGCCACTGGCAATGCTTTTCAACATGCTTGATATCGTAGGTTTGGCATCATCATCATCATGTCATCATCTATGACGGGTTGAGTCCGGCAAAGCAAATACATTCCATGCAATTATGTAGTTGCAAACAAAATTGCTCTTTGTTATTTATATTAAAACGCTTAAATATATAAATAAAACTATTTTTAAATCTGTATTTCTTACATTATCTTTATGGGTCTAGCCAGACCCTTATGATGCACTTATCGTATCATAAGGCACCGAACATCGAAGGGATAAACCAGTGTTATTATATCTTACTTTTTGTTATAAATCCAAAGTACAGTTTCTAAAATTTACTTTATACTCTCTTTCTTCACCATTAATCTCACCTCGTACCTACAGCGAAATGCATGAAATACTGAATTCCCTCCATATTGCTATATACTGTGCCCTTGTTTTGCCGATATGGACATTATAATTGTATCTTCTGTATTTAATTTCAAGATCTTTAATACAGACTCTCTATTTAAGTTTTTAAATGCATTGCGTATAGTTTCATATTAGACTTTTGTTATTTATACACACCATATGGTTTAAATATCAAAATTCTTTTCTCAAACAAATTTTTTTTTATTAAAACTATCAAAAACAACAACGACAGAAAACATAAAACATAAAACCGAAAGAACGTAGCACTATAAGTAAAAATACGTATGTATGTCTATGTGTGTGTTGATATAAAAGACAAAACGATTGAAGAGTTTTTAAGTGCCAGAATTTCAGCAGTCGCATATAAAAACTAACAGCCAGTTTTAAAATGGCAGGTATTTGAGAAGTTCGCTTAATAACATAAACAGAAAAACATAAAACTAAATGAAAAACATTTGCAAATAAAAGCATAGTTTCAAAAAAAGAGGGGAGAATTTAAGTACTCGTAGATTTCACGTATTGCACTTTTCCTAACATCCTTTTCGCTAACTTGTCCTTTTTGTAACTAAACCAACATATCAAGCAAAAAAAAAAAAAAACTTAAGTCAAAAGATTTCATATGTTTTTTTGTTTTTGAGAAATCCTTGATATTTTAGTTTCTAATTAGGAAATTGTTGCAAAGCATTGTATTAAAATAACTCAATCTTAATTTTATATCAGTTCAAGTTTATTTTATCAGGTGTTGCCTTTTTAGGTTGCTACTGATTAAACAGCAATTCTGCTTATTGACGAATCCATAAAGGTGAAAATGTGCCTCATCACTCAAGATCATTTTCTTCAAAAATGTATATCTAACGTTGCCATTTCTTGTCACTATTCTGACCATAGCTCGATTATGTCTTTTCATGGTTTAAATTGAGTTAGTCTGCAATTGAGAAATGTCAAATTAAATGCAGAAAAAAACTTAATGTTTAGGTGTGGTTCACATTCATAACAACAAATAAAAACTAATCGATTAATCGAATATTTTTTTAAATTCTATTCGATTAATCGGTAACATATTATGTTTATTTACTATCAAACTGATTGACTAAAACTTAGAAAATGCAAATAATGAAATAGCGCACTTGCTGGAGTTTCAGTATTAAAATTAATTAATAATATTGAAGGCCTGAGTCAGTTTTTGGTCATTAAGCCATATAATGGTCAACAGTCGAAAAACCTTTATTCACATACTAAATGAGCATAAAATGTTCTATCTCATGATGAAGGGAGTTCGTATTTACATGCTTCCAGAAATGAATGAAAACCACTCAAATTTCAATTTCAGGAACATTTTTATGCCAAACGTATTTTTTCCCCCCTACATAACCGAAAATGCGAGGGGATCGAAAAAAATAACACATTTGCATATATGTGTGGTCTAGTGTACAAACGTATGTACAGTAGGCTGGAACGTTGGTATATGGCAGAAAATATATGTTTGTATTATCCGTTCAAATAGTGATAAAAATTTGTCTTTTTATGTGAGAAGTTATTCTACAAAGTTTTATTGTGATTGATCCACATCTTGAGGTGCCGAAGAAGCCTTGAACATATTTTTTTGTCTTCAAATCTTATATAGTTATATTTTTATTTTATTGGTGTTTTTTTATATTTATTATTATTTTATTTTCATTTAAACTAATCCTAAAATAATTCAAAACTTAAAAATTTGTTCTCCATCGTCATTTTATAACCTTTTTTCACGTTTTAACACCTAAAAACATGAAAAATATATTTTTTTAATTTTTTTTTCATTATTTTGGAAAGATGAGGGTAGAAATGATATTTGAATGTTGTAATTGTAATTTTTCTTTGACTAAAACTTATTTAATGTACTTAGAATGGTGTTTTTATTTATATAATAGAGTTTTTGCAAATTCAAAAAAATTTAAATTTGCTAAAATTTCAATAAATTTGGATCTGGGGCATTTGGATTTGCGGCACCTCTTACCCTACTCTAATAGTCTTTAAACTTTAGAATTGACTTAACAATAGCAAATGGCAAATTTTTATCACTATTTAATATTGAAATTGAAAAAAAATATTTTTTCGTTTCACCCTAATGTACAGTTTGTCAAAAATAAAAATAAATGTTTTCAATAATAGAAAAAGTTAAAAATCTTGAAAAGAAACACTTATGAATTTATTAACTTTTATGAAATTTTTTGCTCCACAGTCATAACTAATTGTAGGTGAGTTTTCTCGAGTGCGGAGTGTGGTTTATCATGAATAGTTTTCAGTATTTCACTTTCAGTTTAGTTTAGACATGAAAAGTGGCAATTTACTTGGCCAGGTCCCTTTCATATAAAGTGTTAGAACTCGAACCGGTCCCTATCACTTTAGAATTAGCGCGTGACAAGTCATGGGTTAGTCCCATTCGCCTTAGGGTCATTCTTTAAAATGTTTAAAATATTTTATAGTAACGAATCTTTCTAACATATCTTACTTACTTTTGGCGAATTAAGACCAATAAAGTGTGAAATTAAAGCCGACCTTATTAATGCAAAAACCAAACAGACCTAAAATACATTTGCTATTTCTTTTGCATAATGACAAAAAGCGGAAAGCAACCAGGCACAAAAGAAAAATGAAAAAAAAAACACAGATCAAAAAGACACAAAAACGAACAAATGAACAAATGCCGTGCTGTATTCCTTTCATTTTCTGACGATGCTGCTCTGCGATGCAGCGGTTGAGTTTGTTATTTGGTTTATTTTCATACCACTTTTTCTTTGGTATGTGATCCCTTAAGCTTTTTGTTCATTAGTGGATAATGAAGCACAAAAGAAATAATGCATCGTACGGTCTGTTGTTTACGAATGCCTTTTTCACTTTTTATTACTGTTTTTTTGCTTCTACTATTTCTGATATTTTTTTTTTTTTGTTTTTTACTCTTTGTCCTTTTAATATTATGACAGTGCGTGTTAAATGCAAGCAAATGTGTTAAAATTTTATTAAATATTTCTTACAACAAAAGAGGTTGTTGCATACGACGTGTGTTGAAAAACTTAACGCAATTTTTAAATTTTTCGTGCTGTGCACACCCTTTTATTTTATTTTAATTAAATTTATTTTCGTTACTTGTTGTTGCAGTAGATATTGTAAACTATAATCTGAGTAAATTTTATATTTATATCAGACCTTTCTATGGAAGTATTAGAATCCTAGATATTTCGGTTAAAAAATAAGGCAGTATACGTGAAAAACATGTTACTGTGGGAACACATCTACGGTAAAAATTTCAAGAGTCTACCTATTATGGTTCAAAAACTAAATAACTAAATAATTCACTTTCGGAACACCCTTTAATTTTATTATTTATTATAGCAGCTTTGGCAATTCCCTATCTACGAATATATCAATAGTCTACCAATTATGATTAAAAAAATAAGGCAATATACGTGAAAAACTATTAAATTTTATTTTTAGTAATTGTCATAGCGGCTGTGTCAACAAATTTTCTGTATAAATTTTAAGAGTCTACTTATCAGATATAATATATTATATAAATAAGGTTATATGCGTGCAAATCACGTCACTGTCGAATACCCTATAATTTTTACTATTTATTATAAAGACCATACTAATACAAATTCTTTACAAATTTCAAGAGTCTATCTATTATAGTCCAAGAACTATGCCATATAAATGCAAATCACTTCATTGTCGGAAAACCCTTTAATTTTTACTATTTTTTATACAGTACAAAGTAATATACCATCTGTGAAAATTTAAAGAGTCTATCTATTATGGTTAAAAACTTAGGCCATATAAATGCAAATCACACCTCTATTGGAACACGTTTTAATTTTGTAGAGTTGTTTATATAGCGAACATAATTTAAGTGTTTGCCTCTTTGCTCAAGAAATAAATACATAAATGCAAATAACACGTCACTTTCGGAACACCTTAAAAGTTTTAGTATTTGTTGCTAAAGCGGCAACAGCTATACATCATCTGTGAACACTTTAAGAGTCTATCTATTACGGTTCCAGAGATAGTAGAGCGCTGACAGACGGACGGACATACGAACAAACATTGTAGCGAAAAGAATAGGGTAACAATTTTACCCTTTGGGTATGGAACCCTAAAAAACCGTTATGTTACACAATTCCATTTCCTTTTCACTGCATTCTTTTTCCTCTAGAAATTAAAGATTATTTTAAAACGAAGTCTGGATATAATTAAAATCGATTTAAAGACTTGATTCTTTTCTTCTTACCTATTTCCTATACCCATTTCCTATCACTACTAGAATACAATGGGATAACTTAATGGGATACGTAGATCAAAGTCGAAAAGTCCGATTCGGTAGGATTTTTTGTCTACTTATTGCTTACTAGCTGTGCCCGCCACGTCGTGGGCGTCCTGATAATATTTTTTTCGATTTTGCTTTGAAAGTATTCCACACCTATTGTAAGACTTACTTCTATAGAGTAGAACCTATAGGAGAAAAATGCATCTAATCTAAGAAGAAACTAACAATAACAGTATTTTATAGCCACACTCAAGTCGTAGTGTTCCTACCAAATTTTAAAAATTAACGCTTAATAACAAAAATAATGTAATCGCATAATTACCTTAGTAGGTATTTAAAAAAATAACCAAATTATACAACACGCACGCTACTTAAAACAAATACAAATTTTATTCAATTAGCTATTTGAAAGTAAGTAATTCATATTAGTGTCATCTGTGTTTAAATATCAAAAAAGGTGCCGTGCCATACTAAGTAGTTAAAACGATCTGTGTTTTAAAATATACAACTTTCAAAAATTAAAGGTTCCGAGCTGTACTAAGCAGTACTTTTATACCGAAAAGCGTACTTTCACTGTATTTTCTCCACTTTCTCTTGGAAATAAGATATTTTTTTTGGAAAAAAAAGTATCCTATATTGGAAGGGACCAGGATACTTAGGTACCTCCTCACAAAATTTTGTTAAAATCCATCCAGTAGTTTTTAAGTGATGCGAACGTGAATGAACAGCAGACAGACAGACGGAAGTGAGTTACTATTTTATTATATGTATAGATAAGTATCATTCATATTTAAAAATAATAATAGCTCTGTTCAGTAACTGCAAATAAGTACTAACTGTTACTAATTGTTACTTGAAAAGCGTTCATTAACTCTAAAAACTAGCAACGAGAGAGCAAAACAAGAGAATAAAAATGTGAGAGAAAAAAAAAATTCCTTGCTTTTTGCTAGTTAAATTTTTACTAGCAAGAATTAGTCAAACAGCTGTTCAGGATTTTGTGTGAAAAATATCAGTATTTAGTAATGAAAATACTATAAAAGTGAATAAAATTTTGTTGGTATATTGTTTTTCTTAAATTTAGCGAGAATATCAAACTATAAAATTTAGTTTTTCCTTTTTAAATTTAGGTATTCATTTTAGGTCTTTTTGTTTTAAAATAATAACTAGTAAACAAATCAGGGATGAAACATTTATTGCAATCGTAGTTTTTTCGGTACAATTCTGATTTTAAAATTGGTATTGTACAGTTTTTAATATTTTTTAAACAATAAACATATTTGTGTTTTGGAATATTATTAATGTAAATATTATAGAAGTTTCATTGAAATAAGAAAGTTTATTAGCACTGACCAAAAATATTGACATCTAAAGTTTAAATGCATCATAAACTCTTTCAAAAACTACAAAATATTTTAAAACAATAATTTTATTTTTGCTTTTATTTTTGTTGTTTGATTTATTTCTATAGTTTCCTTGAGATTACTTTTATCAGTTTAAACTTCTTTAAAGCATCATTTCTGGCTAACAACGGCAGATTACTTTATGTATGCCCTTTCAGTACAATTACGTTTTCTAAGCTACTATTTTATGGTCTAACCGGTACAAGTTGTAAGTCCTTCCTGAAGCCATCGTAGTCTACTTGCTAACTTTTGCTGGTAAAGCGTTTATTTACTTTTTCATATTTAGGAGAATAATAATGTAAATTTCTGCTTTACTCTCTCGTTGCTAGTTTCTGCTAGGAAAGTTACTGAACAGACCTATTATTAAATTAAATAAATCGATTAACTTTTTATTGGTAAAATTAATTTTATTTATATTAATATTTTTGTTGTTATTTTAATGCTATTCACGTGCTATGATAGCTGTCAAAATATATGGAATGTAGAGGAACGTTGAAATTTTTGCAATTCATAACTTTGTTTTGTGTTTCGTTCTTAAGCTTCCATATTAAGAGATCTTGGCTCTTAAAATTTCTCCCAATACAGGCGTTTGATTTAGATGTTTTGGTTGTCTCCTTATATAGAAGCTACATTTTGCTATTAGACCATGGGTATCCTAGCATTTATAAAGCTGTCATAGCGAGCACTGCCACTTCACACTCTGCCTTATTTGGGGAATATAAATTTTCTACTTCTACATAGACGAATATACATAGGTCAACTGTTATTTTCGTGCCTACTATGAGCCAAAAACATTTAGTTGTTTGTAACACAAGCTCAATCTTTGTGGTGTTTATTCAGGTTTAAAGTATTTTAAAATTTTCGCTTGTATAGCGGTAACTTTGTTTCTAAAAAAGTTACCGGTCTGGCTTCATTTTGATTTGTTATGAACTGAAAAAATAGCAAAAGTACTAAGCTGGTTAATAAAGGTAAGAAATCTTCATTAAATCTGAAAAATATAAAGTTTTTTTAACATAACTTCTTATCCCACCATGGTCCCACTTAAAAATTTTCATGATATACTCACTAAGCCACATTAAAAAAACATATGTGAATTAAAAAAAAAAAAAATAAAATCAAAAACACTATCACTAAAATATTAATAAAAAATATTACGTATAATAATTAAGTTACTATGTACAAAGAAAATAAGAAATAAATCAGAAAAACACTTCAAAAGCATATTATAGTACATTGTAGCTAAAAACGTAAATTGATATGAAAATATAAAACTTCAGTTTTATCTTTGTTTCACTATTGAATATATTAAAAAGTATTAAATTTATTCTTCTACTTTGTTGAAGAGAAACAATGTTTAAAACAACATTGTTGGAAGAGCTCTTTGGAATTTTATAAAGTAAAATGTAAAACAAGAAAATTTTCAATTCGAAACAATGTTGCTTAAATATACTTGAATATAAACTGACTTTATACTGTGTAAAAAAATTACAACGTATCATTTTTTTGTTTGATTAAAGAAAATGTATCACTACTATATTTTCGATAACTTATTTTTTACGCATAATCTATATATATGTACATCTACGAGTATATACTTATAAAGCTATAGCTGACTACAGCAATAGACCGATCTTCTAGTGCGTAATAGGGTATATATTTTTCGATTTATCAAGTGGCGTGTAACTTTCCATACAAAGTAAATATTTATCAACATGTTATTTGGGAACTGTAATAGATAGAATCTCGAAATGTACAGGCAATCCACTTATTAATATGCACAGTTTGCCAAAAAAGCTGGAAGACTTAGAAAAGTGGGAGTGGTACCTCACACATAAAGTGAACAATTATTATCGTGCATCTAGAGAACTATAATATTCAGATTTAAGAAATTTTTCACAGTCTAGTAAAAATAGGCTTGGTTGGTTCAGTGAGCTAGGTGTCTTTCATATGTATATTTTTTTGATTACACAGTGCAACACGGAAAAAATAACCATATACGGACACCGCTACGTGATAAAAGACCAAAAAAAACAGACCCCTGTCTCCCAGTTTTGCCCAAAGTCCTCCAGGTTTTTTTTTTATGGGCCCTCAAAGATGTGGGGCCTCGATGTCATTTTTGCAAAAAAAATTATCATTTACACAAGCTCATATTTTGCAAACCGTTTAAAATTTTGATATACTCTCTGAGGCAAAGTTGTAGCTCTTGTCATAGAGAACAAAAATTGTTAACATATAAAATCATAAAAACTTTATCTTCAAGGTCAAAATCGCAAAAAAACTTTAAAAAATTCAATTTTTTTTACCTTTTTCTTCTGTTCAGGTCCATAGGTAGCAAACCGTTCAAAATTCAAGAAAACAATCCACAACAAAAATGAACCTAAGATCTCAGTAAACAACTTTCTAGAACATATGAACTTCCTAGGAATGATTTTTAACACCGTTTAGGTAGTGCTTAGGTAGCCGCAAAAGTGAAAAATTTCCCGAAAATTTTTAAATTAATTTCGGCTACCTAAGCCTACCTATATATAAAAAGAATAAAAATAAAGAAAAAGGTTTGCTTGGTAGTATAATATAAAAAGAAATAGTGTTTAAAAGTGTAAAACAATTTCAAAAAAGCTCTATCTCTTAAGCCCAGTACTCTGTTCGAATTTGTGGAAAAGGTTGAGCAACATTTATTATTTCACAACGAAAATTTGACATTTAAAATGTGGTGTCTATCTCGCGTTTTGGAAGACTTTTACGATTTTATTGCTTTTAAATGTATCACATTGTTTTAAAAACTTTTTCACAAAAAATTTTACATAAAAATTCCCCATGAAATAATGCGCATTTGCTTTAATTCACAGTTTTGATAAAATGTTGCCAGAAACATTTCATGTTTTTCTACAGTAAAAACAGAGTACTACTTCTGCAACATTTTTTCATGACTTTTTCATGCAAATTTTTTATGTATGTAGTTTGACAGTATTCCGCATGAAAAACTGAACAGAGTACCAAGCTTTATGGAATATAATATACAAATTAAAATTTCTCACATCCTATTTTTTTGATAAGTTTGTTTAAATAAAAAATTAATAACAATTGAAACTACCTAGTAGATAGATACGAAGAGTGCTGATGACGGGCGTTGCTGTCTAGAAAATGCATTCCGCTCTGCTGGTGTCTAATTTTTTCTTTATCTCTTTATAATTAAGAACTTAAACCTAAATAATTTATTTATTTATTTAGAAATATTTCAAATAAAATTCATATAAAATAATTAGGTAATATTTTATATAAAAAGTATACCAACAATTTTGGGTGCTTTTTCGTCGTTTTTGGGGGATTTTTCATAATGAAAAAAGGAATTGATATTGATTTAACTCATCGAGCACGCTTGAAACTTGCAACTTCTGTATGTAATCTGTGATCAAAATCTAAGAAAGCAGCGACATCTGCTGCTCGTCGTGTTGAAGTCAAAGGAATGCCGCGTAGCAGTTACTAAGTTAATAGTGATTTTATTATTCTGAGATTTTGTTATTATGTATTAAAATAAATATGAAAGGAAATATGTGTAAATAAAAAAATAATAAAGGTAGATATAGTAAACAAAACACCTTCTTCTATTTCACCAAAATCGGAAATAATCAGAAGCTTTTTTAAGACTGCCACTGGTACAACTTTTAATATTATGTCAATAAACTCTCTATTTACACTCTTATTCAGAAATTACGTCATAATTATTCTCCAGAAAAGACGAAAAAGCTCCTAAAATCTTTGGGTTACTTTTCATATGAAATATTACCCAATTTTCTATGAATATTTCTTGGGATATATTTCATTTATGGTTTGGGTGACTTTTTATAGGGTTATTTTGCAGGCAGTCACGAAGACATTTTTCAATAAGAGTGTAATGGTCATGTCTTAAAACTAAATATTTGTATAAAAAATATAACTAATAATAAGTAGCTACGAAGTTTATATACCTTTAACTGAAGAAGTGGTGTTAGTATTAAAAATTTATCAGACTTAAAGCAGGAAAAGTTAACAAGTTAGTCTCTGTACTTTCTTTTCCAAAAAAATTTTGATATCACATTTAAAAATGTATAAGTGGAAGTCTTCAAACAGCTCCTGATTATTTACCTAGATTTTTTGGCGAAAAATTTGAGGTGTTTTCGTTTTTATACTAGTAAATATTTCTAGTTTTTTTTTTTTATGAATAAGTTACTTATATGAGTTGAAATATATAATTATTGTGATAAATCTGTTTATTAGAAAAGACTTTTTATATTTTACATATTTTGCCTAAGGCGCCTAATTCTAATATTTAATAATATACACATTTGTCACAATAATTAAATATTTCAACTTATATTAGCAAACTATTTATACCTATTTCCTTTCATATTTATTTTAATGAATAGAAATTTATTACAACGTACGCAAGAAAAAACATTGTTATTGTATGGTCACGGCAAACACACTATGTTCTCTGTAATAATACATGTTAGCTGTGAACAAATTATAGTTATTTTAAACAATACTTTGGTCACATTAAACAAGTTTTTGTTAACAGTTAATCATTCAATGGTTATACGCACCAAAAAATCAACATGGTTGATTTGAACCATATTAAAATTCAAAACACAACCAAATTTTTTTTTGTAATATTTAAAAATAAAATTATATTTATAACCAGTATATTTTATTATTAAACATAGTATGTTAAGTATGAATAAAGGTAAAGAAATAATGATCGGTTTTAAAAATACATATTTTGGTTTTGGCCTTTTTTCAGTTCAGAAATATGTGTGTAAGCTATCGGCTCATCTAAAACCGTAAAAACTATAATACACATTTGTTATCAACAAATTGTTTTTTTATTATAAATGATAAAAAGGTAAGCAGAAAATATCAAAATATGTAAGTCTAAATGGAAATATTCGTGTATTTGTTTTTTTGTTATTTAATAAATATATTCATACGTTGTCACATATAACCATTTACATGTTTCCCATTATATTATTGTATGTTTATATTATAAACATAATTATGGTTGTATTTTAAAAAGTTATTTTTATGTAAGACAATAATATGTTCCAATGAAAACAATATTATTATTATGGTTTAAAATAATATGGCATAACAAATTGCACATAGATTATGGTTACCTCAACCATGTTTCTTCTTTGCGTGCGCTTACAATAATTTATTTGCGTACAATGGTAACAATACATTTAACTTGGAAGCAAAAAATTGCCCAACAGATTGTAATCACATTACGTACAAAAGTTACAAGCTCAAACCTAGTTCGATGTCCTTACTGAAACTATTGACATTTGTATATTTTTTTTTTTTGATTTAATAAGAAAACTATAAATAAGTTAGGGCGATATTTCATTTATATTTGGTTTTTTTATGCACAATTCAAACTGGACGATTTCGCCGAAAAATTAAATTTTTATTATAGTACGAGTGCAGTAAATTAGTTTTGTATGCTGGTACATTGTGAAATTAAAACACTAAAAAGTTTCTACTAAAGTTGACAGATTTATTTCGAAAGTTCGCTAGAAAATGTGTTTTACTCCAAAATAATTGTTTTCAAGTTAGTGGAAATATACCATAGATCGTTTCGTTCATTCATGCATTGAAAAATTTGGACGAATTCGGATATTTAAGAGACATTAAAAAAATAACGCTATAACTCCAAGTGAGTTTTGGGTCTAACACTTCCCTTTTAGATCTCAAGCTGGTATCCAAATATGCATCTCAATGGTATAAAGAGCCATTGCACGTTGTGAATACTTGGAATTAACAAAAAAAAAAAAAAAAAAAAAACATTTACTGAATACTAAATATAAACGAAATCGACTAAAATTTGTTGAAGATCGTATTACTTGGGATATTCAAGTAAAAGATGAGGAAAGAAATTGAAAAAAAGATATATTTTTAAACGTCATTACAGGAGAGATTACGATGTAATTTTTTAAATAAGGGAGCAAAACACCAAGCGCAGGTCCTTTTTTGGTAATTTAATTTCTTTAGAACAAGGTTGTAAGCGCTGAAGTAAATCAAATTATTGTTTTTTAAATACTTACAAATTTATTATTTTTAAGTTTTATATAAAAAATTTTTTTTTTTCATAATTTGTTTATTGTATCTTCAATATTTTTGAACTACAAATAATTACTCGTATCTTAAATCTAAAATAAAATATTCTTTTTAAGTCCATCCAGTGCTAGAGAAAAATAATGTTTTGCCAGTTACTGTAATTTGCGGGTTATCCCTCTAATGTACGGCCAAGAAAAGCAGTATCTCTTCTCTTTAGTCGAATATAACCAGGTTCATTCAGCATGTTACGCGCCAAAGCGTTTGGATGAGATTCAAGCCTCTTTAGATATATGACTGCATGTTTCACTATTTCTGCTTTAACTGATGGCATGTTTAGGTCTTTGTGGATGTTCGAATTTTTTATATACCAGGGGATATAAAAAAAATAAAATTAAATTTAAATTCAAGCATTCGATTAAATTTAAAATTTTTACCCTGAATTTCTCTTTTAAAATAATTAAGTTTTGAAAAAAACCTATATAAATTTTTGTTTGTTTTTTAGATTATATTGTGCTTCACACAATATAATCTAAAGTGAACTTTCTTTGGAATCAATTGAAAAAAAATCTATCAAAAAAGTAGCTTAAATTTGTTTCAAGTATTTTTAAACTTTAAAACGGATTTTTATTTTTTAGATTTAAACTGGTTTAAATACGACATTCCAGTTTTGAACAAAATAATCAGTCAACAGTTCGCTTACTTTGCTGAATAATTGTAATATCATAAAAGTAAAAGATTAAAAAGATTTTTGTTAGAAGTTCTTCAAGTTTATTCTTTTGAGGCTAGGTACCCTTAAAAAGATAAGTAGTGTGCTATTCACAGAAAAAAGTTATTCTCCAAATTAAAGTTTCAATTAGTTTCGGACACAATTTAATGCAGTGTTTTATCAATTCAATTAGTTATTTAATTAGCAATTTATTTTGTTCTTTTTTTTAATTAAAAATATATTTGAATCAATTAAAATATTAGATAAAACTGTATCTAAAACCAATTAAAACATTTTTTCTGTGTTCCATCATTCTGGTGATTGTGTGTTTGATTCTTACCAAAGATCTTGGGTGTTTTACTTGACAAGTAAAGTCTTCTAAGCTACATATGTATGTAATATACTAGGCTATAATATAATTTGTTTTATTTTGGAAACAATGCAGTAGCTCATGAAACACTAAAAATATCGTAATGAATAAAATTTTACAGAGGCAAGGCAGAGGTGCTTGTGGGTGAGCTCCCAATGTTGGGTAACCCGGATATAATTTTTTTATTTTATAAAAACTTCATTTATGTCTCAAATTTTGAGTTTTTTTTTCAAGTTAGATAAATCTTGCAAATATCTACAAAACTGTCTGGATTATCTCTTCTAGAATAAATAGAAAATACTTTATTTTTAGTTTTTTTGGCGAAAGTAACGTAGTATTTTTGATGTGGTAGAGTCATTTATGATCGAATTATTATTATAATACATCAGCTTAATAAAATTTAAACTGAAATAGTTTAGTGTTGATAGCGCGTTTCTTTTAAAAGTTACAAACCTTTAAAGGGGGACAATGTAAAAACTATCGTTTTTCAGGATTTTCCCCAGAAAGGCAAGTACTACATATGTATGTTTCTTTGCTTATATAAATTAAACTTTCTTCGGTAGAAGTAAATTACTTTGCACTATTTTAAATACAACTTACTGCAAATGCAAATAAAAGAAAAATTGTATCATATATTATAACATTTCTTCCTTAAGCCCCATCCAAACGTAGCCAATTTTGAAATAATATTTATAATTTATTATGAAATTTCTGCGATTGCAAAGCATCGATTAAAAAAAAGTAAATAGATTTGTAAGGCTTCGTTTCTTAGCTTCATACAGTAAAAATAATTTGACAGTTCCTTGAGTAATAAGAGCAGGGTAGCCATAAATGATTAAGAGCTCGCTTATCTATGTCAGTTTAAAAATTTCTTACTACTTGATTAAGAGCTCTCTTATCTAGGTCAATTCCTACTTTTAAGTTGTAGGAGATCCATGATCTTTTGACACTGTGCTAGAGGAATAACCATACACTTTTCTCTTGTATAAAAAATAAATACTTAAGCTATAGGAGATTGTTCCATTTAAAATTTTGGATTTATTCAAAATATATTATTGCTAGATTTTTGAATCCTGTACAAAGCAATGACTAATCTTGTGGCCTATCACAATGTAACAATATTTCGGCTTAAATACCTAGCTGCATTCCTAAAATACTATTTTTCCAAATTGTACAAAAAACACAAAAATTGAAGTAGTCTAGTTAAAAAAAACTCCTCAATTATAAACTCATTTGTAAATATTATGGAGCTACTAAACTAAATAGAATTGCAGAAAGCTTTGAGACATAATATTTTCATATTTCCGAAAGCATCCCTTGCTTTATATTGAACACAAACACATATAAGTATATACGTTTCATATCTTACACCCAATAGATATTATTAAATCTTCACTTCTACTGATTCCTGTTGTATTATACAAGCGATTCTTAATGTTTTAATTTTTTCAGATTGTTATGTAGTTTTTATTATTTTGCGTCTTTACTGCTTATTCATGTTCTTTAAAGGTATTTTCTTATTTTTTGTTATTGTGTTTCAGTATTCATAATATACATACACACATGTAAATATATACACACATATAAACATATTATATTTACAAATACATATGTATATTCATCTTTCTTTTTTTTTTTGCTCATGGTAGCCAGCCTTCAATTTGACTTTTCGGTTATTTGCGTTGCATATATCAAGGTTTAGTGTTCAGGCTGTTGTTTTTATTTTTTGCATCTTTTGGTATGTTTGTGTATGTGTTTTATATTTTAAAAGCGTCCTTGTTGCAGTTTTATTGTTGTTCATTTTTAGCTTGCCATGAATGTTCTCTACGATATGCAAAGCCGGACAATTCCAACTATATGGTTTCTATGAATGATCGAAAAGTGAAATTGTTCTTTTTTCTTGTTGGTCAGAAACGGTAGAAAGGCTTGTCCGTTTTATTAACTATCATATATATAAGCCGCTTTCTTAGTGATAAATCATATTCTTTAGTTAAAATTTTTTAATTTTTTTTCGCAATTTTTATTTCTTGTATCTTCAATATAATTGAACTATCAATAATTACTCATATCTGAACAATCACCAGCTGATTCTGACGAGCACGGAGAGCGATTCCATCACGGCCAGACTTGAACACTGGTACAGTGGTAAAAAATTGGATTCGCTGTTAGGTGACATTTGCTGGAACTTACAAGAAAAATTGCTTGAAACAGAAGAATCATAAAGAATTTTTTTTTTGCAATTTTAATTTATTGTATCTTCAATATAATTGAACTATCAATAATTACTCATATCTTAAGTCTAAAAATAAAAATATACGTGTTAAGTCCAAACAGTGCTGGACAAAAAAAATTTTTGTTTCACGGTTACTGTAATTTGCGGGTTATCCCTCTGATGTACGGATAAGAGAAGCAGTGTCCCTCCTTCTTAGTCGAATGTAACCAGGTTCATTTAGTATGTTACGGGCCAGTGGATTCGGATGAGTTTCAAGCTTCTTTAAATACCTTATGGCAAGTTTCGCTATTTCTGCTTTAACTGATGGCACGTTTAGATCTTTATGGATGTTCGAGTTTTTTATATACCAAGGAGCAGGTGTATTAATACGAGGAATCTTATTTTGGCGCCTTTGAATTTTTTCTACGTTGGTAGCTGAGGCAGTGCCCCATAATTGAATGCCATAACACCATATTGGTTTTAGAATTGACTTGTATAATAAAAGTTTGCAATCTAAAGCTAGAGTAGAATTTCTGCCAATTAGCCAGTTGGATTTGTGTTAACTTTGTTTCTATTTTGCGTTTCCATATAAGGCGCCGGTCAAGATGTATGCCGAGATATTTGATGTCTGAAAGGTGAGGTATCGTTTGGTTATTTATCCGAATAGGGGGGCAAGATTCTCTACGCAGTGTAAAAGTTATGTGAGTACATTTTTGTTCATTCACTTTTATTCTCCATTTCTTCAACCGTTTTTCTCAATTGGATATGTGGTCTTGTAAATATCGTGATGCTACTTCGGGTCTTTCGTGAATGCTCAAAAAAGCTGTGTCGTCAGCAAATGTCGATGTGTGAACTCGGTTACTAGTTGGCATGTCTGAAGTATACAATAAGTATAAAAAGGGCCCCAATATACTACCTTGGGGAACTCCGGCTTCAATTGGCTGGGGTGAGCTCAAAAAATCTCCTTCTTTCACAATAAATTTTCGTTCGATTAAATAACTATCTAGCAGCTTATATAGGTTTACGGGCAAATTCAGTTTTAGCTTATATATTAGGCCTTCATTCCATACCTTATCGAATGCTTGAGAAACATCAATAAAAAGCGCAGAGCAGTATTTTCTCTCTTCAAAAGTCTTCTTAACAACATTAACTAACCTGTGAGTTTGTTCGATCGTACTATGTTTTTTCCTGAAGCCGAATTGATGGTTTGGAATACATCCTTTGTCGCTTAGAATAGGATTAAGCTTAGTTATTAACATCCTCGCAAACAGCTTTGACATATTTGACAAAAGGCTTATAGGTCTGTATGATTCAATTTTTGTGTGGCCTTTTCCTGGTTTAGGAATCATGGTAACCAAGGACACCTTCCACTCTGTGGGAAAGTACTCAATAGGTAAAATGGCATTAAAAATAAAAAGAACGATTCTGCGAGCTACACGGGGCAACTAAATTAACATCTTGTTACTGGTTTTATCAACGCCAGGGGCTTTTTTTGTGTTTAAATCCGTTATTGCCTTTTCAAGATCACCAAATTCAAATCTTATCGGTACTGCAGCACGCGATATATTTGGAGTAAACACCTTTTTCAAATGTCCAGCAAATAAATTTCCTTTTTCGGTATCACTCCTTGCCCAGCCTCCAGCTGAAAATTGAATAATGAGACTTTTTACCAAATTAATAAAACTATGAACTTTTTTCTGAATAAATATATTAATGAAACTCTTTGGTCGACCACTTCCAATTATATACACTTATTCTGAAATTTTTATGCATGCACCATAATGTTTTGTTGTTTTAAGAATCCTTGTTTGTTTAATACACTTTTTCTTATTTCATTGAATTAAGCTGCGGCAAGAATATTCCATATATTCACGATTGCACATTTTGTTTTTTTTTTGTTTTTCTTAAAAAGTAAAAAGTGTAGAAAACTGAAAATAATAAATATTAAGAAACAACTTTTCAACTATTCTAAACATGTTTATAGCTGTATACGAATTTTTATAAGACAACGAACAATATATACACACCGAAACGAAGAACTCGATAAAACTTTTAACACATTTAATAAATTTCCAAACCCCATAAAAACACACGCAATATACAAATACCACTAAATGCGAGTATGCAGCACTATAGTGTTGCATGGTTAAACTTGGAGAAGCAGGTATGCGTGGATGATTTTATGCTCTATATTTTAGCAAACACAAGGTATGGCAAAAGTAATTTCGTTATACATATATGTAAATATGCCAATATTTTTGAAACGATCATTAAAGGCAGCGTGGTTTCACTTTTACGTTACAAAAATATAGAGAACTACTAAGCCATCATCTTGCGTAATAAACGTAGCTTTTTAGATAAAGCTTTTTTAATCGGTTCCGTTCTATTGTATCCTGTTTCGTGCACATTTTCCAGCTCATTCTTCACTATGAGCCTTCAACAAACTGCGGTGAATCACTTTTCTGCACAATCGGTTAGCTATTTTGCTTCGAGTTTATATATGAACCAGGATTGGTAACAGTTGTACAGGTTGTACTATTTTCGGTACAATTTGACCCTGAAAAGTACAATGGTACACCAATGAGGCATTTGGTACAATTTAAACATGTTCCCATGTTTTATGTTGCAGACTATTTTAAATGGCATCTGTTTATATCTTAAGCCTAGTACTCTGTTCGAATTTGTGAAAAATGTTAAGCAACATTTATTATTTCACAAGGACAATTTGACAATTAAAATGAGGTGTCTATCTCGCGATTTGCAAGTATTTTAAGATTTTATTGCTTTTAAATATACCACATTGTTTTAAAAAAAATTTTCCCCAAAAATATTAATAAAAATGTCCACATGAAATAATGCCCATTTGCTTTTTTTCACAGCTTTGATAAAATGTTGACAGAAACATTTCAATGTGTTTCCACAGCTAAAACAGAGTACTACTACTGCAACATTTTTCATGACTTATTCATACAAATTTTTATATGTAGTTTTAAAGCATGTTTGTCGGATCGTACTATGTTGTTTTCTGAAGCCGAATTGATGGTTCGGAATACATTCTTTCGCGCTAAGAATTGGTTTTAGCTTAGTTATTAATATTCTCTCAAACGTCTTTGATATGTTTGATAAAAGGCTTATAGGTCTGAATGATTCTACTTTTGTGAGGTATTTTCCTGGTTTAGGAATCATAGTAATAAAAGAGACCTTCCACTCTGTGGAAAAGTACTCAAGACGTAAGATGGCATTAAAAACAAAAATAATAATCTGCAACCCATACGGGGCAACTTAACTAACATCTTGTTACTTGTTTTATCAATGCAATAGGCCTTTTTGGTGTTTAAATCCGTTATTGCCCCTTCAATATCGCCAAATTCAAATCTTAGGGGTATTTCGGCACTAGTCTCTACTAGTGGCAACTCAACTATATCAGTACATATATTTGGAGTGAAAACCTGCTTTAAATGTCCAACAAATAAGTTGTATTTTTCGTTATTATTTCTGGCCCAGTCTCCACAAGAAGTTCGCAAGGGAGGCTTACGTACGACCGGTCTTTTAAGGTTTCTACATGCACGCCATAATGAATAATCTGATTGTGCAGTTGCGTCGAGGTCTTCTAAGTATATTTTCAGAAATGATACTCTTCGAGATTCTAGTAGCTGTCTTAGCCGTTTCGAGCAATCTTTAAGTCTAGATTTGAGTTGAGGAGATCTGTGTGATTGCCACTCTTTTCGAATTTTTCTTTTTTTTTCTGCCAAGAGCCGTTCGACATCTACAAAATAAATTTGATTGTATCTAGCTAGTTGTCTTGTTACTGTTGCATGTTGGGTAGCTGATTTAAAGTTTCGATCAAAATCAATTAGACTCTCGTTCACGTCTTCTGGTATTCTTAGCGGTATGTTTTCCGAGCAATGAGTACTGAGAAACTTTCTATCATCATTTATCTCGGAATACCCTTAACCTCGCCAAAATCAATAGCATCTGATATTTTTTGTCGATCAGTGGGCCAATAGGTGGGTTGTCCACTCGATATCACATTCAGACGCATTTTTGAAATTGTGTCAAACAAAACACGACCTTTTGGAGTTATTAAATTTGATCCCCAAAACGTATGTTTAGCGTTGTAGTCGCCTGATGTTATGAAACATTTTATAGTATCAGGCGACTACAACAAGATTTGCCTCAAATTCTAGGTTTCATGAAATGACTGTGTTTACGTCACATATTCTTTTTAATGATTTATTTCGTTATATAAAACATCACTTAGCCGTTGGAACTTTATCTCGGACAAATTTATGAAATTCAAGCAATATTACAAATATAATACCATATTGCATACCTACCAAATTCATAGGCTCGAAGGGGTTGTATACCGTTTAGTACAAGTATACGAACCTTCAAAGATTTTTTTTTCATTAGTGGGAAATGTAGAAAAATAAATACAGGTAAAATATATTAAGACAATGTAAATTTAATTAACATTATTCAAGAATTTGACTCTAAGTCTGGTTAGTCCTAATAAAACTAAACAAGAAATCGTACAGGTTGCAGGAATTTTATTATGTATATAGTACAGGGTTTATATAATTAAATAAAAAAATTGTTTCAATACCCCAGTAAAACTTGTATGTTACGTTAGTTGCATTCTTTGATTTTTATTTGTATGGAAGGCCTAAATAATATGTTCATGTAAAGATTAAACATATGTACGCACTTCTTTTTTTTTTGAATATTAATAATAATTCTAAATATTTATTTTTTTATTGTATATTGAACGATTTTTTAATTGTTTTCGTACACAAATTCACCAGATTTGTTGATAATTTTAAAAATAATAAGCTTTTTTAGCCATTACCAATACTAAAGCTAGAAAGGTGATTTATCCTAGAGTTGTCAGTGTTATCTCCGTATATTTTGCCTGCAGTAAAGATTTTTCTCCGAAATTTGTTATTTATTTACATTTCCATTTTGTCTCTTTTCCTAGTTTTTGATGATGGCTTTTCTTTTTTTAACTTTAAATTTGAATGACATAAAAACTTTAATCAAAGTTACCTTTAACTATTAAAAATTTTATAGTCAAAAATTGCCTTAAAGGTATGAATTTTATATTTTTCATTAATACAAAGACCAGTTTTTTTATGTGTAACAAAACAGTGGCCAATCAACGTTTGAACTTTACTTCTGGCCCACCTTGTCTTTCTTTTAAATTATTTTTCTTGTGTTTTCTAATTTAGAGACTTAATCTTTTTTTATTGCTTCAGTTATGGAAAACTAAAAAAATATAAGATTCATAAAATAAAACAACATTAAAAAGTTTATGGAGATTTTAACATAAATTATTAAATTCTCAGAATTATTTCAACTTTATCTGATTTTAATTTTTGTTATATAAATGAATGGTATGTCTTTTAATTAACCCTCCATCTTACACATGGATCTGGCTTTTTTTATTTTTTTTTTTATTTCAACTAAAGACTCAAACTCCAGGTGTATTAGAATGCAGAGATCTTAAATCAGTAAAGTCCTTGCCTTATTGGGCAACAAAATTTTTGTTTTGACTCATAATTTCTCTCTAGCTAGTGTGTTATTATGTGACCTCAAATTCTATATGACATTTGTCATTTTTGTGCGATGCAGCCATATATTTTCTAAAAAATTTTTTTTTCTTTTCACCCAACAGTGACAATAGTTTAAATATAACTGTTCTTAAATAAATATAGGGGTAATGGATTTCCTATGCAGAACCATCCCATTATACATATAATTTTCACCATAAAAATTCACTTTCTCTAGGTATAAAGTCGAACGACGATGTCGTAAGAATTCTATCTTTCATACAACGATATTGAGAATCAACATTTTTAGATTTTTTTGTTTTAAACGTAAACAGAAAGAATTGTTTGCATCAATTAAAAGTTTTAATTAGTTTTAAATTAAAGTTCAGTTAATTTTTTAATTGATTTAAATAGATATTTATTTAAAACATAACAAACAAATTTCTTAATTAAACAAATAATTGAACCAATTAATTATTTAATTAAATTTTAATCTGACACCAATTAAAACCTTTAGGCCCATTATTATAACTTGCCAATAGCTAAAGTTCGGATTTTGTCGAAGCGATAACTAGTTTTTCATTAAAATAAAAAGGTTAGGCTCATTGCTATAACTTGTCTTGATAGTTACAGGTTATATTTAGCTTACTTAAAATAACGGAAAACTACTTATCGCTCCGACAATATCCTAACTTTATCTATTGGCAAGTTATAATATTGGGCCTAAATTGGTGAAAATATTTGTTTTTTTCCTGAGTAATTGCATGAAAAATATAATTCTTTCGACATCGTGAGCAGTTTGTCTTGAGCATTTGCATCAGACCATATAATGTAAGTTGGACAATTGACATTGTATAAAATCGCTATATAATAATTTAACACGTTTTTTAATACGACAACGACAAACTACATACACAAAATTTTGCACCAATCCAGGATTTTATTTAATTTTCAATTGAAGTTCAATTAATTTTTAATTGATGCAATTATATATTGGTTTTAAACAGAATCGCAAATTTTCTCAATTTAATAAATAATTGAATCAATTCATTATTTAATTAAAATATAATCTGAAACTAATTAAAACCTTTAATTGGTGCAAATATGTTTTCTGTGTTGTTTGTGCCTACTTAAGCCCGTTTCACACTATAATACTGAGCATTAAGATTTTCATTGGATTTAGTAAGATAGAAATGCAATGAGAATTGTGTGATTGTCAAAAAATCTAACGTAACATAACATTTCGTTTTCACACTATTACACTTCAAATAAAATGAAAAATATCAGCAAAGAACAAGCCGCCCCAGACATTGAACGCGGCGTCGGCTTAGCAATTTTATGTGGACGGCAGAGGTAATGTTGAAGTTTTTTGTTTGTTTGGTCGTTCAAGCTTTCGGTTATTAAAAAAAAAAAAAAACAATACAAAACATAATAATACGTACATTCAACAATTTCTAGGAATGGCAGAAACAAAGTACATATGTAGGCGATGAGACTGATGGCAATTTAAGGCAGGTGCAGGACAAAGAAAAAATATCATCGACGGCAGCTTGGTTCTTAGCTTTAAAAAAACAGAACCCTGATAAAATGAAAAATGTTATCGTTTAGAAAATTTTCTATAAATAGTTTGGTATTATGGGATGTCAAATTTCTTTCTGTATTATTTCATATTTCACATATTGGTAACATCTTGCTTTCACACTTTCTCATTGGATTTAAGGATTTGACAAGTCTTAATACTCAGTATAAAAGTGTGAAAATGGCCTTAGGCATACTTAATACCCAGATGAAAGAAAAAAGTTTTCACATCCTTGTAATGTGTACCGCCACGCAATATGCTGTGTTTGGACTTTCGGCTAATGTTTTCCTGTGAATGGCTCTTGAATACGTTTGTATAGCTTGAGATAGTTTTTTTTTAACTTGTATGATGATGGTTCAGCAATTTTTTGAAAAGTACATTTGCTTGTACTTACGTAACCTTAAAAATTAAACTTTGCTGTTTTTAAAATTTTCCTCGGAATTTTTTTTAATGTTCAAATATTCTTGGTATTGATTTATTTAATTTTTATTACTCTTAGGCAAAACTTAGACAACTATGACTACCAACTATTTGTGTTACTTTCTTTGCTAAGGGGTTAGGAGAAAATCTTCACTTATGGCTGGTATGCTATAGCAAGTCATAATTAATTTGAAAACAGTGTTGCTGCGTCCCTGGTACAAGTATGCACATTAGTTTTGAAGCTGGTCTTATCGTTTTATTAGTATTTTACTTCGCTGACGACTTACTGCTGTATTATTTATGTATATATATATTTTTCAAGGCAAATAAAAACTTTATTGATCTTAGCCGCCTGTTTTCAAATTGCTTTGAACAACAAAGTTGCTTTTTTAAGCCAAGGATTGCTGTTGAATGTAAAATTACTATTGAGTGTTTTGCAATAAAATTCTAGTATTTCTGATATTTAATAAGCATGATTTTACAAACAGGGGCATGCACTTTGACGATTGCGGATTGACTATCGTGAAAATACCATACAGACCTAAATCTTAGGTTATGATGAAATGTAAAGGTATTTTTATACCCCATGTTGCAAGTTTTTTATATCAGAAAATTCCCTTATTAATACAATAGTATTATAATATTAATATTTTAATATTTCCTGAATATTAAAGTTATATATGATTGGACAGATAATTATTAAAAGTCTGCTGATTATAGTCACTAACAATATTTCCTGCAAATTATTCTGTTTTTTTGTTGTTGATGTTGAACACCTTAAATATGCCAGTTGTTTATATTCATTTTTATGTTTAAAATGAAGGAACAAACTTTTAAAAAAAATAACCTTGCGGTGATTCAAGTCACGTAGTATTTGAGCATAGTGCACTTAAATTGTTTAAAGCTGTTTGTATTATGTTTTATTTAGTGTGTTTTTTTTAATTTTTAACTTACACAGCTTTGTCGTATTGTTATGTTTTTATTCAATAATATATTTTTTATGCAATTGCAGATATGTATGAATGTAAACTGCATTTTGCACTTTGCTTGACGTACTTAAAATTCTGCTGTTTAGAACAAAAAAAAAAAAAATCTATGAAAAACAAAATAAGTTTTTATATGAAAAAAAAAGTATGCATTTATCAAACAGTATAAGAATGCGGTAAGACCGGTTTTGTAAATAGCCTAATTTCAACAACAATTGCGATGGTTTTTTTTTGTTTTTGTAGCTTGTAACTTCATGGGTCCCTTTTCAACCCCCTTCGTACCTCAATGACTTCTATTATCAGACTGCAAATTTATGAATACTTTCTTTCATTAAATTTCGTGCTGTAACTAGCCTGTTACTCTGGACAATTTCAGACTATCTATTTCCCAAAAAGTACAGGATGAGTACGATCCCGCACTTTTCCCAAAAAGTACGGGATCGCACCTTTTAAAACCCTTGCGGCGGGATTTTTTTAACGTAATCCACCAATGTTGTTAACATTAGTAGTTTTTGCGTTGAAACAACTTGATTGCTTGAAGTGAGTAACGATTATATATATCGTCAATATCGTCAATATCGTCAATATAATAATTTATATCCTTGTAGAATAACTGAAATTAAACATCTTTGCTTTGGATTGAAACATTGTAGAAACTCAAAAATTTTGCTGTTGATAATAAAATATGCTGCTGGTAATTTCCCTTTCAAAAGTTTATGTATAAAACAGAGCGGCAATCTGCGATACCATCTGTTTAGAGTAAGGTGAGTCTTTTAAACATATAGAGCGCCGGAACCATTCACGGTAATGGTCATTATTTCTTAAGGACGTTGAAACCGAGTTTCTATTATTTCAGGAGATTAGTTTTTAACTGCATTCTGTCTGTTGTCTTAAGTTTGGTACCATCAAAATTCAAAAGGAAGATTTTGCAATTAAAGTGACTTGTAGTTGGTAGTATACCCAACAAATAAAACTCAGTAGAAAACCAAAGGAGACCTCTAAATCTTTGTAATGAAGGGTTGTCAATTCATTTGGATTTGTTGACTTTGTAAAAAATCAAAAAAAAAAAACTATGTTTGATAGTGATATACGTCAATAATAATTCAGGGTAGTGTTTCGCCAGTTCCTGATTGTTATATAACAAATTTTAATAAATTTTATACGGTTTTCCATTAAAAATTTTCACTTCCGTTAAACAAATATAATTTAATCTTACCAAAATAAACATCTCATTGTACCTAAAAAATTGCCGTACACTCTAAAGCCTAGTACTCTGTTCGAATTTGTGGAAAATGTTGATCAACATTTATTATTTCACAAGAAAAATTTGACATTTAAAATGTGGTGTCTATCTCGCGATTTGGAAGAATTTTACGATTTTATTGCTTTTAAATATACCAAATTGTTTTACAAAATTTTGACAAAAATAATGCACATTTGCATTATTTCACAGTTTTGATAAAATTTTGCAAGAAATATTTCAATGTTTTTCCACAGTAAAAAATTTTTTCATGACTACAAATATTTTATGTATGTATGTATGTATGTATGTATGTATGTATGTATGTATGTATGTATGTATGTATGCCGCATGAAAAACAGAACAGAGTACCAGGCTTATAGTATTAAAATGTTTGAACCTCATATATGAAAAATACGAAAGTTACATTGAGGATATAGTTTTTCATTCCCGCACCGCATCATCTTTATTTATCGGTACACAATGGCAAGTAATGTTTTAATGCCTTACGTTTCAGTGAAGGCCCCAAGTTTACACTAAATGTGAATAGTAGTTAATATGTTGTATACTGATTACCATTGTAACAACAATTCCTTTTTTCTAAATGTTTTATCTTTATTTTTATTTCTCAACTAGCTGTGCCCACATACGTTGTATGAGTCCTGATAATATTTTGTTGGATTTTACTTTGAAAGTAATACACATAGGTACTATTCTATAATTTACAATTGTGGATACAATTCTATAATTTATATAAAATTCTAAAAATTATTGCAAAGCTCTGTAAAATACAGACATTATTATTTTAAAACAGCGCCATCTCTTGCGCAACATTGCTTCAAGTTATTGTAGAGCTCTGTAAAAGACAGACAGGAAATGAGTTACTCATTACTTTAAAACAGCACCACCTGTAGCGCAAAAGTGCTTCAAATATACTGCTTTCAAAAATAAAAGAACCCTTAAAGTATATAATACCTTTAACTCGGTTAAAAATCGGCTTACTTTCACTGCTTATTCTCTACTTTCTTTTATTGGAAGCAGGATACTAGATACCTCCTCACAAAATTTGGTTACACAAAAGAAAGACAGAAAGATAGATAGACAGACAGACAGACAGACAGACAGACAGACAGAAAGGCAGACAGACAGACAGGAAATGAGTTACTATTTTATTGTATGTATAGATTAGAAGATATTTAATAAAAATTTTAATTACGCATTACAAAAAAAACTTATGAAATGGTTAGAAAAGTACACTCAATCAAAGTTTAATTAAATAGTTAATCATCCAAGCAATATTTTAAAGATGTCTGAATTTGTACCGACATCAAAGCTGCTATAAACTCCCTAAGAGTTCATAAATGATGGATAGTTCTAAACATAATAGAGCTACATAACGTTTAAATACCATTTCTATGGTACCACAGAAATATAGTCACCTACCAACTTGCTAGACGTGGAAGCTCTTTTTGAATAGTAACTAATCAATGGCCTGCTAAAGTGAAAAATTATTTATGAACGAACAGGTCAGTAAGTCTAGTTAGGTCACCTACACAATTAGAGGCTCCTATTATCACAGATACTTGATTTTCCGCATAATAGCTTCTGAAGAATTTGTTATGATGAGGAATCTCCACTGCCACTGTACAGTTATCTCTGCTGACAAGATTTTGTTTAGTTGGACTGAAGCTGCAAGACCTTAAGGATTTGAAGGAAGATAAGCTTACCCGATATTCGGGATGGTTTATCACAACAGTTTAACCGTACTTTTCGCTTGAACATTTTCTTCACAAGGAGACATATTAGGACCCAAGTCCGTTGATTTAACTTCACAAACTAGAGACCAATGCTATATTATATATATAAATGTTACCCTTCATAGGACCTGCTGTTATACGGCAATATATGTTACATGTGAATGTTTACCATTATGCAATTATGAGTACTTTATCTGTTAGTCTCCCTACCATTACGTATTAATTATATCGTTTTAATACTGTCATGAACATGTCAAATTCCACTTTGATCTTAAATTTTCTGCCAATAAGCCATTGATGACTATCACAAAAGTAAAATTTAAGTAGCGAATAAAAGTATGACTGCCTCTTAAGGCTGTTTGGCTTAGTTTGCAGTCATACAATACAAATAAAGAGGAAGATGTAGTACTGCGATCGGCAAATTTTAGTTGAGTAACGAAAACTACTGATAGGTAAGAAGGGACTTAAGATAGTAGTAGTCTCTACAGCATCCCTCCCAAAATTATGTTTTAAATAAATTCAGTATTGTGTTCCAAATAAAACTTCATAAATTTCATCAACATCATTTACTTTATTTTATGACACATTTTGTTCTCTAGTTTATTACACTATATATTTTTCTATGAATTTATGAATACTTTCATTGACATTATCTTTGGTTACTTTTAAATTACATTAAAATTTTTACTTTACGATTTTTCCTTTTTATAATTTATTTTATAGTATTTTCTAGTTATTTTGATTATATGTTTGAGCTTATTTTAAAAGAAATAAAAAAAATTAAAATACATTAAGAGCTGATCTGTAGAAAAAACAAATTAGAGTGCCGAATCTTATATACCCTTCACCGCAGTTATTTTATTTATGCATAGTGGACGTAGTGATAGCTCACAATCAACTATTGATCCTACACTAGAACCACAATTTTTTAAATATTTTTTTTTTAATTTTTTTAAAAGTTTGTTTTTTTAATAATAATATCTTTTTAACAAAAAAAAAAAAAAAAAACAAAAGAGAATCATAACAACCGAAAGAAATAAAACAAACTGAACAAATTTTAAAAAATATAGATAGGCGTGGTTTTTTGTCCGCTGATTCCAATTGAGTGGTCTGATGTTGCTGAATTTCAATAGCGAAATTTTAGAAACTATGCCTGGCAGATTGGTGTGCTTATATTTTCTATATCACTTCGGGTGCCTTTGAGAAAGTTGATTTCAACCCGAACACCGACGGACATCGCTAAATCGACTTCTTTATTTCCAGTATCCAGAAGATATATACTTTATGAGGTCGGAAAATAATATTGTGGTGAAGCGTATAATAACAAGAACAGGATTTTAATACAATTAACGTTTTTTTTAGAATATAGTAAATATAACATAAAAGAGTAAGGAAATCAGAAAGCTTAATATTCGTAATACATTTAAATGATGTTGGTAATTTTTAAAAAATTAAATACAAACATTTAAAATAAGAAAACAAAAGATTGCCTATTTACCAATTTCACAACAAACCATTCCATAAGTGAAGTATAACTGAATGTATATGATGTAAAATAAAGGTTTTTAATATATTATATGTATATAAAAATATTTTAAAAACATTTTAATTTAAATTAAAAATTAAAAAGGAGTTTATGAAATTTTAAAATAATTTATAAAGCAAACTTTGAATTTATAAAATAATTTATATAGCAAAATTAGGTGATGGAACAATAAATGAAAATCTAATAAAAAAAAAATTCGTTCATATGCTTAAAAAAATAAGCTTACTACAAGAGTTATTAGAAATCAATTTTCCTGCAAGCTTATGCTACAGTCTGGCAAGATTATCGCAAGCTTTCAATTTTGTTTGTTAAACAATTGTTAAGAAGCCATTTATAATACCATTGTAAGATTAAGGCTTATGTTAGTAAGTTTGTTTTTAAAGCGTTTTGGTTTGTTGGATTTACGTGTTGTAGCTGTGTTAAATAAAAAAAATCAATTTTAAAATATTTGAAAAATTAACTGAATTGCTACATTTCGATTGACTTGAATTGGCTGTATGTATGTAAGTACTTGTATGTGATTTCGTAATATGATAAGTTATAAGGTTTATTTCAAACAATAATATTAGGGCTCGTAAAGCTATAGATGTGTATGTATGTAAACTACTAACACGCAACCTTACACGTATACATATTACTAATATTTTTTAACATCATGGCTGATTTAATTTTGTCAATATTTTGTATTTTCTTATTGGACTTTATATTATATAAGAGCATGTAGTCTTTGAGTGAATGTACCTATTTATTTGTATAAATGTGTATGTGTATATAAAATCAAATACAAATTTATTTCTATCTCTATAAGACCATTTATATTTTGTTATTTAAGCAATTATATCTATTTATTTAATTATACTCTTAATTTTGTACAGAGAGACACAACATTTATTTTTTTTAATTGCGTTTCTATGATGTTTAACACAAATAGTATATTTATATACACCCTGGGTATCAGATGATTAGAACGACTTAAATTTATTACAGAAGCCATGGGAATCAACCTGATTGTAATCGATTGTGCCGTAATACTTTATAGCTCCTCAAAAGTACAAAAGCCTGAGACCCCGTTTTAATGCTGAAAGGAAAGAATTTAATGCAATTCTGAAGATTTATGTCGTTTGGGTTGGAGTTAATATTTTCAGTATCTTTTAAGTATTGGAGAAATACAATTTTTTGTTTGGTAAATATCTTTAAAATACTGTTGTAATAAACTTAAGTATTGTAGGTATTAAACTTAGTTGCTATTTTTTAATTGTAAAAATTGCAAAAGAATGAATTTTCTAAGTGGTTTTAATCATCTGATCGAGGGAGAATATATGTGGTGCAAATATACTTTAAATTTTATTTAAATGAATTACAATAATATAACAGTTATTTTATAGTAATTATCTTTAAATATTTTTTTATTTCAAACAATAAATATATGTGTATATAATTACATGTGTATATCAGTAAGAAAAAGGAATGATACCAATGCTTTACGTAGCTAATTCTGGAAAATCAATATATTTTTGCAAAAAAAAATTATCTGAAACCATTGCAAATTTGGTCCATTTCTTATATGGTAAAAAGTGACATGGAAATTGACTTCCAGGGGAGAAAATTAAAAGCCACCGTGCAAGAAGTCCATAAGCCCAACCAGAGTTCTACATTCGCGTCTCGAGCCGGTAATATTAGGGAATCCTATATACAGGGTGGGCCAAAAGAAACCAAGGGGTGTAAAAGTTTAATAACTTTTTTGTTTATTAACTTTTTTTTATTTTTTCTTTCAGATTATATAGACAACACTTGGAATTGTATTATTTAAACCAGAGATCAATTATTTTAACGCAAAGAGCATATCGGCGACATTATTGAAAATTTGATTATGAGTGATGAAGCTCATTTTCATTTGAATGGCTTTGTTAATAAGCAGAACTGTAGGTTCTGGGGTTCTGAAAATCCAAGAGCCATTCATCAACGCCAATTGCACCCCATCAGGTGTACAGTATGGTGTGGGATCACATCTGAAAATGTCATTGGGCCCTACTTCTTCGAGAATGAAGATGAAAGTGCTGTAACCGTAAATGGAGAGCGGTATCGGTTTATGATAGAAAATTTTTTACGTCCTGCTCTTGAAAACAGACCTGGTATGTGGTTTCAGCAGGACGGAGCCACTGCCCATACTGCCCGAGACACAATGGCACTTTTAAGACAAATTTTTGGAGAGCCCTTGGTTTCTTTTGGCCCACCCTGTATATGAAATGTTTTTAACCAAAGCTGCCATGATGAAGAAAAGGAAGAAACGATTTTTTTTGTTCATATTATTATTTATTGTATCTTCAATATATTTGAACTATCAATAATTACTCATAGCCTAAATCTAGACTAAAAATAAAAATAAATATACTTGTTAAGTCCAGCCAGTGCTAGACAAAAAAATTGTATATATCACGGTTGCTGCATTTGTGGTTCATCCATCCCCCTGATGTACGGCCGAAAGAACAGTTTTTTTTTTAAATCTAGAGCATTGCTGGGTTCTTTAACTGTTCGGAGAAAGAAATTGTAAAGACGTATTTTAGTTATAACGAAATGCCAATAATTAATTTAATAGGGTTCTTATTCTCTCCGAGTTGGCTGCATTTATTTTCGCCTTTACTCTTTATGGGGGCATAGGGCTTTCGCAACATTGTGTTTGCATCTTCCCATGTTATATTCTTCTGTCTTAGTTCTTAAAGTATTTTTATAATACTATCAGGATTTTTTTCTGGCTGGTTTTCTGTTCTCTTTATCTGCATCAATATGGGTTCCTCACTAGCCATGTTCTACAATTCTGTTATGCTTAAGGTATTAGGCCAGAATATTTTATACATATTGATGACTAACTGTAGCTTTTGTGTGGTGAGGTTTGATTCAACACTAGTTTATCACAAATTGCAAAACAAAAGAAAAACAAAGTTTTCTTTTTTGAAAAACATAAAACATTTATCTTATTACACATTCTTACACATTTTCAAAAGAACTTTTAAGTAAACGTGAGTAATCGTTCGAAGGAAAACCCAATATTTAAGAAATAATTTCAAAATTCATTTTCCCTTTGTAATTAAAAAAGTCAGACGTCATTCGTTAAAATAATATATAAAATAAATCAAAACATATAAACGATGTATTATATTTATTTAGGTACTTACAAAATTGTTTAGTATTTTGAAAGTATAACTTGTAGTGAATGCGTATACGCAAAGCACCGATTACAATGAAAAAACATTAAACAAACAACACAGGGTAAAACTACAATCAAAATTAACATAAACGCCCAAAAATAATTACAAAATCCGAAAATAATTGATAAACTTACACAGTAGTTGTAGTTTGTACAAAAAAATTAAATATCAATCATACGCCCAGTACGGCCTTAAATATTAATTTGGTTGTTACTTGAAAAATCACATTTATTCTTTAATTATTCTCAGCGAGTAGTTCAATAACATAAGCATATTTATGTAATAGCTTAAACACTTAGATCTAAATGTAAATACATAACTCATTTATAATATATACATACTGCTAGTTTTTTTTACTTCATTTTCATTTACTAAAAATTAATTTACTTAAACTAAAATCTAAATCAATTTTTGTTTTAATTTCTACACATTAAAAAGTTTAGTGTTTCATTTTTGTTATCTGTAATATAAATAAATATTAACATGTGTGTGCAGTTTTAAATTTAACCGAGATTTCATGCAATATAATATTTAGTGTTTGGTTTTTTCTATCTGATCAAATGCTTGATACCATTATTTTACTTTTGCAAACTTTTGCACAGTTTAATATATTTCATTACAATTACTATGCAAATTAATTTCAATCATAATTCCTATTATAAATACAATTAAATATCTAACTATTTTGTTTAAAAATTTATGTTTATATTGTTTTGATATTTTTTTTAACAATTTTTGTTTTTTATTCAAATTAAAATTTTATTGTTAGGTTATTTCTGAATGGCTATTATTTTTACATCTAAACTGCTTTATTAAAAATATTTTTGTTCTTAGTTTTTTATTTGTTATATTTAAATATATTACTCGTATAAAGTTACTGTTTGTAATCAAAATGCAACAGTTTGGTTTTAATAAAAATTCATTTTGTTTTTCTTTAATAATTAAAGTAAAAGCATATATATTGACCACATGGCATATTGGGTTAATAAAATATTTTTCTAAATTAAGATGAACTTTATGTATGTAAAGGACGGATAAACATCCATGTTTAATTGATATTTTATAGTTTTTAATTTTGTAAAAAAAAAAAAATTGGATTTAATGGCCTAATAAAACTTAAACAAATATAATATAATAATATAATATAATGGGATTTAATATTTAATGGATCATTTGAACCATTAACCAATACAAAGGAAAATATTTTTAAGAATTGCACAGATATCAGGAACAATTTTTACGAGCAGTGTTTAAAATAAAGTTCAAAAATGTATTGATTTCTAAATCAATGCTTCTCTTGACAAATAACAAGGGACAACACTTTTTAGTCAATATTGTTATATATTTTATAGCCTTTATGTTAGATTTTTTAATTGATATTTGCTCTCATTGCACCACTTATATGATAATTACTTAAAAACCACTTTTTTGAATTCCTTATGAAAATACAATAACCATTTTAATACCTTTTACAATCTAATATACTAATATCATTTTGCAACCTGCTTAATATCGAAGATGTACAAAACTTGTGTCAAGACAATTTGAATGCAGATTTCGTACTTTCTAACAAACTAAATCGGAGGAATTGTTTTTCAATTTATGCTTATAGCTGTTGAATTCTAATCCAGTTACCTATATTCAAGATTGAAACTTATGGGCTGAGAACTCTGCAATTATATGGTCCCAAAAGCTATACCTCTAATATAGCTTTTTTTGTTGCTTTCTGTAATTCATTTTGAGAACATATTTTAAATAGTTTATTTATATTTGCTTAATTTTCTAAGTAACAAAGAGCAATTAGAAGATAAGTAGAATTAAATACTAATTTCAGATCTTGCTGTTCCTTTAGTAATCAGAAAACAGCGCCCCTTGAATATTTTTGAAAAACAATTAAATATTTTAGCTTAAATGTCTAAATCCATAAGTTGCGTCCTGGATAATAAAATTCTCTGCCATAGTCCCATCCACTATTTTATTATTCTTATCAACTATCTGTGGATCACTGTAAGCTAGAATCCCTAGACGTATTCTTAATTTTTTTTCAATGCCATCGATGTTAACTCACCTATAGTCGATAAAATGATCTCTTACGTAAGACGATGCTGCTCGTGTTGTAATAACCATGTGCTATGAATACTACATTTTGGAACAATACGACCAGCATCGTCCATAAAAATGCTTTTTGGTAAAGGTTTAAGGATATAGGTATCGGTGCCGATAATAGCAGGAGTTGGGATACCTGTCATGGCCTATCTTTTAGGGTACAGGATAAAACCGCGAAGTAATATACTAGCTTGAATAAAAATTAAACATATTAAAATTAATATATGCTGTTGACTGTTAGCGGCTGTGAATGAAATCCAAATGATTAAAATAATTAAATAAAATTAGTAGTTAACGTGCTAACATATTCAGCCGTAACACCCCAATTAGTTATAAAGAAAAGAAGGGTTTGTAAATGGAAACCTTCTACAAAATTCTCTTCAGGGTGGTGTATAAAAATTAAGATAAGATCTTAAAAATAAGAAGCCTTTTCTGTAAAAATTAATTATATATTACAGCCCCGAGGCTTGCGAAGAAAATTAGGCCAAAGCCGTATTTAAACATTTATTTAAAAATTTCAACTGTCTATAACGGTTCAAAAGTTTGGCCATATATATAAAAATTACATGACTTATTGGGACACCATTTAATTTATAATTCCAAATATTTATACTTGTTATTGTACTAGAGAAAGTAGTGGACATTCCCCATAAATTATATCATTTAAGGGGACACCCTTTAATTTATAAATTCAAATTGTATACTTGTTATAGTGGACTTTGCAATACAGGTTTTTTCTGTGCACAACTGCTCAAAAGTATATATTCATCAAATTAAATAAACTTTTGGAGCACCCTTTAATTTATAATTTTGAATATTTATACTTTTAATTATAACGGTCATAGTAATCGACTTGCTGTCAATTTTCAAGGTTTTGTCTATAACGGTTCAAAGATAGGCCCATATAGGATAAATTACGTCACCTATGGGGACACCCTTTAAATTTTATATTTTTTTTTATTACTTTCTGTTGTTGGGAGCTATAATGACACGCAATTTTTTTTAATTTTAAATTGCTGCCCTTTAATACACGTAAAAAACATTTATGTTGTATGGGACACCCTGTAGTTTTTAAAATTTTTGTAAATGGAACCAAACTGTAAGCATAACCTTTCAAATAAAGAAAATAAATTTAAAATCGGTTCAGAAGTTGGATGAGTTCTGCGGTCACATATATAAAAAAGCAACATTCAGACGAATTGATAACCTCTTCCTTTTTTGAAGTTGGTTAAAAATTATTCAATGAGAACGGCAGGATACTATAATTTTTATAAATCCACATTAGGCATCCATAAATGCACTTGATCAGCCTATTTCTGGCACAAAATAAGCAACCCAGAAAAAACTTCTACAGCTATCTTTTATTACTTTTGCTGTTATCATTTTATTTCGTGTTGGCATCCTGCATCTTATGTATGGAATATAAAAGCAAGTAATCATCTAAAGCAACAAAAGTTTAAACTTAACAAATAATTTTTAAAAATCAAAAATCAAAAACCATAAAAATCGTTTCTGTCATTTAAATTTATTTACTAAAGATTCTTTTTCTTTATTTATGTGTGTGCAAAAATGTGTTTTTTTACCAATTACTAAAATAATTCTAGCTACATTCATACATGTACGTACTTAAAATATACTCATGCATATTTCTATGTAAATAGTTATCTGCAACGTTAAGATTATTCACTTATACTTTAAGTAATTGCTCTTCTATTTATAAATATAATTTTTATAATATTTTCTTGTTAACAATTTGTATATTCCTTTGTTCATTGTTTTTAATGATTATGTACTTAAATAGCTATTTAAATTTAAATTTATATTTATATTTATATTTAAATTTAAGTTTTGGTTTTTTCCAATCAATAGGCCAACAATATTAAGATTTTAAATTGTAATTATGGAATATTTATGATGATAATCTTTGTACACGTCCGGTAAAGAAGCAAAATCGTTGTTTAATACCTGCTGCTGATAAACGTAATAAGGATAATGATTTTCATATTGTAATTGCTGTAATGGTTGTTGTTGTTGATGATGATGCTGTGGCAAACATTTCATTGTTGTCGGCTGCAAATATAAAGGCGCTGCTGAATTTGTTGTAGCTGTGGCTGCTTCTATTCCTGTAGAATTATTAGAAGCCAATAAAGCTTTTGAACAAGCACACGATATTAAACTCGTATTTAAATTTGTAGCTGATGTGGCTGCATAACAAGTATCTCCCATTAGTGGAGGTCATCATGGCAGCTACACAAGAAGACTGGGTGTCAACCATTCATCTTCTGCAATCTAGAAAACATTTTAAATTTATAACGTAATCAGTTTATTTGAATATCAATAAGAAGTATTTGAAAAGGAAGAAATAAGAAATTTCCTTTGAGTTTTTATTTTACCTGAGGATTAACTTGATACTGTTGCATAGGATATGCTAAAACTCCTGCAGCTTGCGGTAAGGAATTGCTAACAGCTTGTGCAATTTGCGGTGCTGTTGTGCCAGGTATTGGTGTCTGAGCTGGTATACTTTGCCATGTTGCGGGTACTTGAACTCCCATTCTGCATAAAAAAGAAAACATCAAAAACCATTAAAAAAAAGTTCTAATGATGTTTTTTAAAAGGTAATTTAAATTTTCTGATATTTAAACATATATTTCCTAAGTAATCATACAGAAATTTCTTGAACATGTACTGAACATATTTTTGTTTTGTAGATTTTTTGGTTCAAAAACCCTGATTTTTGTTTAGTATTATTCGAAATTATTATTAGGCGGAGCTAATATTAAAGAGAAATTTTTAAAATTTTTTTTATATGGAGTTGGACATTAATCATGTATTTTAAGAGAGAATCAAATAATTATGACTATCAAAAACCATATGAAAAAATTAAACAATTTTTTGCAGATATTTCCTCTCCCTTATTCTATCACCTTGTTGAATATGCCTTGTTCGAAATGATACTGTTGTTTTATGACAAAAAGTTGTTTATTAAAATTTGAAGCCTACTAATTATTTTGCTTTATTTTTATTTTAATTATTTGTGGTCTAGACCACATATATTACTATCATTGTTTTAAATCTTGCTACAGCCTTTTTATAACAATTTTTACTAAACCGAATCTTAAGAATCGTTTAAACACCTTAGATATCCTGTCTATATAAGGTTTTATAATATTATTCTGTTATCAAGAATCTGGTATCATGAGTCTTATAATGAAGCCGGGAATGCGCCTTTTAAATTTTTGACTACGTAAGAGAAATTAGGTTTTACTTTAGCCGAGGCCATGCAATTTCAGACAAAGTTGATTCTACTGTTCAGCAAGGTATTCTTAATTGTGAAGCTGTACGTTTTAAGAAGGTTCAAGTCTCTATAGCACTAAGACTCGTAAAATGGGTGGAAATACTTCTAATACTGGATATGAAATCGCAAAAAGTATGATATAAAAGCGTTGGAAAGAATGACGTGAAATTATAAGTCCTTTTGAGATTTTGCAAAATTTGTCCACATATATGCAAGCCCGCCTTCGCATAGAACGAAAATGAGACTGATGGTCTTGCTTAAATGTCTTGCAGAGAACACAACTTAAGTACGGCTATATATTGAGTGCTATTAGGCGCGTCCACAGGCTGCGGTTAGTGGAAAGTTTCGTAGATTTACGGAGCAACTGCTGATGCAGTTAAGAACAATCAGCGTTTCCGAGTGGACAGTCTCAGAGGGTCTCCGCGTGCTACCGGGCTCCTAACAAATTCTGAGAGCCCACGATACTTAGAACGATTAGCTGAGTATATAATTAATAGGCAAACACATTTTTTGTAATTCCTTTTACGTCCGTAAAACTGCACCTATTTTGAAAAGATTTACATGCTTTAAAAGCTTTTCCTAAACAGTTGTGCAAAAGCTTAATTTTATTTAAATCGGTTCAGGACTTTATGAGTAATACGACTATCAAGTTCTTACTAACACCAACAAACAAATACAATTTCTTCTCTAAGCTGCAAGTTGAAAACACAATAAATTTCAAAAGAAATACGTATAGGTATACGAATACCTTTGCTTCCAAATGTTTATTTTATTTTTTTTAAGGATATGGGCAGCGAAGCGCACAAATGATATCTTTTGTTCTTATTTAATTGTACAATCATAATATAGGGTTTTCAGCATAATTTTAACATATCTTCTCTATAATATAATATCAGTACTCCCGACTTCTAGGGAACACCCTTTCATTTTTATTAATTTAATTTTTGTTTTTTAATGTTATAGTAGATAAAACACAGTGTGAGTAAATATGTTTTACCATGTGTTAACTTTAGGTGAAGCGGGGAACATATTTTTTTAAACCAACACATACAAATATTTCTATCAATACACACTTGCTACCAGTTTCACAATGTCGAAAGAATTATTCTTTCGTAGGATTATTTTTAAAACAAAAACTATATTTTCGACTTATGTTTTGTGATAAAAAAAAACTTAACTTTCTAACAGTTCCGTGAGGCCTCTATGTACTCTGCGGTTTGACCAGCTTGAAAGTTTCAGTATATTTCGCCTTATTGCTTCTGTTTTCTTTTTCAATTCTATTAAATAAAATTGCTAATCTTGAGAAATGGCATTTTATTTATTAAATTGATTGGATTTGTTCCGCCAGTAAATAAAATACTGTTGTCATACCTTTCGGTGAAGACCGTCGTCACTGGCTGTTATTCTGGTACATTTGGCGAGCGCTTTCCATGTGAAGACATCATTTTCAAGCCGCGTTTAAAATGGTACTGGAGCCAGTACTGGAACGCGGCCAGTACCATTTTAAACGCGTCTTGAAAATGATGTCTTCACATCGAAAGCGCTCGCCAAACGTACCAGAACAACAGCCAGTGGCGACTGTCTTCACCGAAAGGTATGACAACAGCATTTTATTTATATTTATTTATAAACTAAATTATTTAATTTTTTATTTACATCATTGATCAAACCCGTCATAGAGAAACAATTTTACTCGTTCTCTAGAACGCAATTTGAACTTGTCTTTGTCGAATTAAAAACAATAGCGTTCGGTATTCAGTATTTGATGCAAATGGTCTTGCGAATGTGCAAATGCGTTATATCATTCAAATTTAACAAAAACAATTTAACAAAGAAAAGCTATGAAACTGTGCACTTACACTTTTGCATCCGAACACTGAACCAGCTTCAAAAAGAAAGTATTCTTTTTATGATTGTGCTCGCAGAACCCAGTCATTTCTGAACCGGTTTTTATTTATTTTTTATTATAAAGGGTTTTCTTACAGATTAGACTCATTTAAAAAAATTCACAATTTTTTTTACGAGTGTTCCATGCAACATATGATTCTTGAGTGTCTTTTGAACTGTAAACAAAATTTAAATTAAAAAATTTAAAATAAGAATCTAAAAGGTGCTCTGATGAACGACTTAATCTCATGTATGTATATTGCCTTAACTTTTCAATCGTAACAGACAGACTCTTGAAATTTACACACAGTGTTTGCTTTTAAATCCGCAATATTAAGTATAGAAAATAAAAAAAAGCGTGAAACTGTGTCTACATAGATGATCCAGGCTCTATAGACGAATATAAAATTTAAAACTAGAAATTAAAGGGTGTCGCTTTATCTTTTGATATATTTATCATTGTATCATTTATCATTGTAGCACTAAAACACATTTAAAACGATTTATGTACATACGTTCCGAATAACTAGTATATTTCGAGAGAACAATTAAAAAAGATATTAACTCACCCCATGAAACCCTGTTGATAACCACCAAACTGTCCAAATGTTGTAAATCCTTGCAATCCTTGTAAGTATTGAGTTGGTTGCAACGCATTGGCTGTCGCTGGTGCTGCTGGTGCAGCAGCAGCGGCGGCAGCTGCTCCTGTTGTGTATGCCATGGGTGCTGAAGGATACCAATATCCGGTTACTTGTTGTCCATAGGCTGCAGCTGCTGTTGTACCAAACGGAAATCCGTGTCCAAGTGCTTGACTTGCCAAGGCAGCCATATGTAATGGTTCGCCACTTTCTTTACCCCACGCACACTTGACTAACTGTTGATTTATCTCCGTGTTGTGAAGAGCAACAATTGCATGTGTTGCCGCTTCCTTAGTTGAGTATCTGTAAAATAAGAGCATGTTGTAAAATACGTGAGCAGCAACAGTATTTATATATATTTATATAAATATACACATACGTTTTTAAAACTAACTATTTATTTAATTTTACTGTAAAATCATTAAAATTATGTTCAAATGCAGTACACATTTTCATTCTTTTGTTGTTGTTCTAGTCGGTTTGAATGTGTGGTATATTATATTCTTCTATGTATGAGCAAGCAGAAAAGTCCAGGATATTTAACAAAAAAATACTTTTGTTAAATATCCAGATTGAACTTAATCGTTAGGAGAGGAAGAAGTCATTACTTTTCTACTCATTTATTTTTATTAATTTGAATGATATGGGATTTTAATGATTGTTAGCCTTGACGTTAGCATGTGTGTAGTGTGTTTTATTTAACCCTTTTTCTGTAATGGATTTTTCTTTTAATCAAAGGCCTTCACTTTAAAGAATTAGTTTAATTTTAGCTTTAGATACCAAGACCGCATCCATTAAGAAAGAAAGTAATCAATGTTTCCTATCTAATAGTACCGCTCAAATAAAATATCCGATATTAGGAGTCTTCACATCGAACTGATCCTAAAGAATTTTTCGTGGATTGAAATTTTTTTTTCAGGCTTAAGTTCATTATTATAAAAAGGTAAAGAAAAATTAGATACGTGCAGAAAGTAATGTATTTTGCTATATCCTTCTGAAATAATGGTTCTATTTAAATCACTTTGATAGAGAAATAGAATACGAGAAATTATTAATTATATTTTATATTTTACACAAACTTCCAAGCAAACACTTTTTCTTTTTGTTTATTCGTCGTGCTATTGACTAACCCTTGTTTTGGCAATTATAACAATTAGATGTTTTTAAAATTGTATTAATTTATTATTAAACAGAAAATGATGAAGAAGGATGTAGCGATCCAAAAAATACTACACTTTCTGCTAGCATCTAGTTGTTGTTAGTCATACTTTTGTAACATACGAACAAACTAAAGATATTTTGTTTATTAATAATATTTTATTGCTAAAAATACCATATTATTTTCAAATATTTACTTAACTTCTGATAAATTTATTGCTCTAAGGATGTTTCCTGTTTTTTTACACTAGACTAAAATATAAAATTTTTTTAAAAGCGCAAATTGATTTTGATGTCAGGCCCAAAGTTTGATTTATTCTCACTAAATTGAAAGAATATTTTTCACAAATTTTTACTAATTTTCTGGATCGTTACAATCGTCTTCAGAATTCTTCGCCTCAATCTACTTTGTGTGCTGTTTAGTTGTAAACATCATCTATTTAAGCAACAAAATTCAGATAAGATTGTGTTTAATTATATATCGTCTATTAAATTTTTCTTTATTTGACGAAATGGTTAGAAACATATAGATCGCAAAGTGAAATGTCAAAAACCTAAGTATTTTTTCAAAAACCCCAGGCCTAAGAATGTATTGGAAGACAAATTTATATATGTACGTGTTGTTATAACTGCCTAAAATCTACTAGTATAATTACTAGAACTACAAACACTAGTTAGAATTAGAATTAGAATTTTCATTACAAAATACTAAAGCTGATGAGCTATAGTACTGGAAGTAGTTGAAGAGTACCACTTGCACACTGATAGAATATTTGCGTTACAGAAAAATGTGTGCTTTAGTATAGCTTTTGGAACATGTTATTTGAAATTTAGTATTTGCTTCATTGTATTTTTATAATGAAAAATAAAATATTTTTATGCAAAATTCTAATAAGTTATTGAAATATTTTTTTTTTTGTTTTGAAGCAGGACTGCGATACTAAAATCGGCATATAAAAACTAGTAATTAAATTATAGTTCAAAAGGACCCCTTTCGGTCCATGTATACTAGTATGCGTCTAGAACAAATGGTACTAGTACTAGTGCGTTCTTCACTAGTAAAACACTAGTGAGACACTAGTTTGATCTCCTACAGGGTATTTACCCACAGCAACTAAAGCGCAAATAATTTTTTAAAATTTTTTGTAAGAAAAATATATTTTTTACAATCAATTTTATATGTTAAAATTAAATATTTCTTTTTTAATAAGAATATGAATTTTGTAGTTTCGCTAATAGAAGAAATAAATTTCACCTAACAAATGGCAACGAAATAAAATTTGTTTTTTGTTAAAAAATTTTGTGAAAATAAAGTAAAATGTAAAGAAATTTTAAGTGCAAAAATTTAAAATTATATGAATAAGTGTATGTGTGTGTTGAATTTACACCATACCCGTAAGACATTTATAGCCACTTCTTACACATTGGGAGAGTTGGCTATCTACACTCTAAAATATTGCTTAAAATTAAAATACATATTTGTTAAGATAAAAATGTGTAAACATTCGGCTATTTAAACAAACAAAACAATTATATTATTTCCTTTTAGCTACAGGCAATTCTAAATCGTTTTTAAACAATGTCCAGCATATTGCACCTGCAATATGTATAATGGAAAACTGAAACTTAAAATATTTTATTTAATTTGCAAATCATTATCGGTTTTTTTGGCAAGTTACCAAAAGTTCTAATTCAAATTAAATATTATTTTCTACATAAATTACCTGATTGCACTTAAAATACAAATGAAAAAAAAAAACTTACCTAACAAATGCATAACCCTTATCCTTGAACACACGTATCTCTTGTATAGCGCCAAATGGTGAAAATGTTTTCTGTAATATTTCCTCGCTTAGAAATCCAGCCAACGTGCCATTCATGCCACCGCAATATACAGTACAGTTTGAGGGGCTGCTCTGATTGTAAACCTCATCGAATGTTAAAGGTTTGCTATTAGCTGTAATGATTTATTATAAACATCCATAAATTTAATTGAAAAAGAAAAATAAACGCTTTTTTATATACATATCCCCTTTTTATTATAAAACATTTTTTGTTATACAATTTAATTAAAATGCATTAATACTTACCATCTGGTTTGGCGTTTGGCGGTTTTCTTGTTGCCCAATTCGTACGTATTGAACGTGAACCCAACCATTGACCATTCATGGCTGTGATGGCGGTTTCCGCTTCCTGTAAAACATACACAAAAATAGGGAGAAAATTGAGAATAATAGCAAGTTCATGAAGGAAGAAAAAAACTAAAATAATAATAAAAATGCAATAAATGCCTAAATTAAATAAAATACATTTCCGTTTTTTAGAGACACGCTCTTTGTCCATTGCATTTTTTATTGTTTAGTGTATAATCGTATTGTTATAAATCAAGCTTTTATAAATTTAACCTCGATTTTTGTTTGCACAATACATATATTTTGTTATAAATATATGTAAATAGCAACTGCTGTGACATAAAAAGAAAAGGCATGGTTGATTTAACCATAATCTGAAAGCATCATAATGTGATTTATTGATATGATTGCAGTCAAATCATACTTTTATTGAAGATAATAATATTCTATTATATTAGAACATTTTTGGCTGTGCTTGAGGTTTCTTAAAAATTGCATGGTCAAAACAAACCATGCACAGTGGGGCAAAATCAAGGTATTTTTAGTGAATTGATAAGGGACAGGTCGATTGATCCGAAATTTTACATAAGCATAGGAGAGGAATAGTTTAGATTTGGTTATTTGCTTCAAACTTGGGAACCACTCACCTCCAAATTTTTTTAGGAGATGGTCTTCGTGCCTTATGTTTATTGTTTTTATTAAATTTATTATGTTATGTTTCAAAATAAGCATTTTAAAATTAAATTTTTCGATACCATATTCCATGTTTTTTAAAATATTTATTAATACCATTTTCAGCAAAGTTTTTATTTTTTTTTTTTTTTTTTTTTAATAAAATTTAAAATTCAAATTGATAGCTTTTCTGAGTGAAAATCTATACGATTTTGAATTTAAAAATTCCAAATTATGGAATTTTGATGGTCTAAGAAAGGGCCATCAATCTTTCAAAAAAAACTTTAGGAATGTATAAAAATTGTATATTATTGTGCATACATTTAAACCAAATTTTGTGTACAAGAAATGATCGTTGCAGAAGATAGACGTCCTTCAAATCCATCAAAGTTTTGAAGTAAGCATATGTAGCCAAAGCTGGGATCGGATAAAGAAAACTGCTGTAAAAAGCTATATGTATGTTCCCAATTATTGCTTAAAGTATTTCATGATCCCTAAATTAACTAAATTGACACCCTATTAAATAACGAAATAAGAATTCTTCAATATAAAGAATTTAAAAAAATTATTGTTTTACAAAAATCGTCTTTATATTTGACTAGAAAGTTTGTTAGCTGTATAATAACTCACTTTTCTTCAATTTTACAATTTTTTTCAATTTTACAATTTTACCTCATTTTAGAGTATTTAGTTAAACTTATGGTTCAGTGTAACGAAGTAATTTTCATTGTTACATCTTTAATATAACTGAAATAAACTTGGTTATTCGTATATTAACCATTTTAGTAAAGCTCGTGTCTTTAAAAATATTGACTCAAATTTACTTCTGTTGTTATGTCTGGTAACATGTTATTCTTAAAAGTGGTACAAGTCCATGTGGAGCTTAAAAAAAAAACTCCACAAATAATTTTAGTAATTATTATTTCAAAATAAAATTTAAAATAAAAACATCACTCGAATTGATTTGTTGGCCAATATTTTTAAATTAATTCAAACGCAAACCCTCAATATAAGAAAAAATGGACTTATACCACATTAAAACAAAACAGTTCATTAGTTTTATGATTTCTATAGAAATGCCATTAACAGCCAAAATTTTCTTTGCTAATATGCCAACAAGTTGGTTGGCCAACTGAAATTATATTGAGCCATATTTTGGTAGTTGCATTAAGCAAAACATAAAAATTGAAACATAATATTCTAGGAAAGTCTTCAAGCTGATATTTTTTGCTTAAAGATTATTCTTACATGTTTAATTTTTTAATGATTGATAATCATGTTTTTCAATTTAAAAATAGCAAAAGTAGTATCAACCACTTATTGGTTCAATTACTGAATACTGTTCTGAAACTTGATTTTTTTTGGAAATTTTTTTTATTAATTTGGTAAATCCATATTGACTTAAACTCGCATGAATACAAAGAGAGCTGTAATGGAAATAGTGTGGATATTAGCCTAAGTAATAATTAAGTTTATTGTTTTGAAGGTCAAAGTATAAAAATAGTGTTTCAAAAAACTCCTCAACATATGCAACCTTGCAAAAGTACGTACATATATTTACAACACAATAACTAATCATATACATACATTCATACATATAGTACATATACAGTACATTTTGATACGGAATTAACTTAACACATAAATAAAATGTTGTACATAATAGGAAACCTTAAGGGATCCATTGTCTTTGATGTTGATTTTAATGAGCATCATGGGACTATTTTCCTTAAAGCAGATTAGGATTGTTCGCAAATGTTTCTTTAGAGCTGGAAAAATGTAAGGTTTTTCTTTCCTCCCCTCTCTTAGTGAATTTAACATTTGAAATGTTCCAAAATTAGAAGTTCGTAAAGAGTAGAAGTTGTATGATAAAACGAATATATCAGCAAGGGAGAAAAGCAAGAAAGAGTTAAGCATTAAGAAAAAATATTAAAATTTTAGATAAGCGATAAAAAGAATATAGGAAATCCGATCAAAGTTTATCTCCTATAATTATTTTTTATTGCTTCTATCTAAAATAGACTTTGGGTTTTGAAAACTGATGAAAAATATTTGAAATTAAATGTTTGCGCAATGAATTTTATCATTTTTAATCGTTAAAAATCTCCTTAGATTCAGTTTATAATCAGCTATCCTTGTTATTATAGAGTGATACGAAGGAGAATTTGGCGACAGCATATTTCTTGCAATATTATGTTAAATTGTATCCTATTATTGTTGCCATTACATTAGTATTACAATCGGAATTTATCAATTTAGTTTATGTTTGTTCGAATCGTTTATTTTGAAGAACGAAAAAAACGTTAAAAGAGTTAAAAAGTTTTAACCCTTACTCATCATTAATTTAAAATACAATAGTTCATCTGGCCCATCAATCGCACCAGCGAGTGGTTTTGCTGAATGCAGAGAAAAATCTTAAATTTACTCTGGGTGCATATTAAGCCAAATGTTAGAACTTTTTACCTCTGGATACAGTTACTCCTCTGGATTTTTAAAGATAAACGCATCAAAAATTTTGTACCCTGTCAGCTTTCCTTTCCTTCGGTAAGTTATTCCGCATTTTCTAAAAACATAAATATAATTGTCGGGAACTACTACGAACAATATTTATACTGACGTTAACTGCAGAAATATTTGTCTCTGTGTGGATTATCTACACATAAAATGAAACTTTAACAGGACCATTTTTGTCTATCAATCTGTATGTATTTGTTCGCATCACGTAACAACTACTGGATAAATTTTTAAGAAAAGTTTGTGAGGAGGTACCTTATCCTTTCTTGATTTAAGTAAAATATCTAACTTCTACACGCTACATGCTAAAAGGTAAGATCTCTTACAACAACATTTAATATTGGGATTAACGGACCAGTGTCGGAAAACAGTAAGTGAAAAATCGCCATTGATTGTATAGGTTTTCTTTAGGCTTTCATTTATTTTCTTAAATTTTTTGTCTTAGTTTGTGATGGTTAAAATTAATTTTTTAAAATAAAAATAAAAATAATATTAGCTTATCTAAAACTTAAGTGAAATTTTCCTAATGAGCCGATTGAAAAATTAGTGAAATGACCATAGAAATTAGCTTATTGCGCAACAATAAATTTCAGTGAATTTATTATAATTTGAGATAATAGAAAGGTATTATAAAATAAACAAACCTTTAAACAGATTGACAAATGAAACCAATAAAAAGTGAAAATAAAAAAGCAAATTAAATATGTATGTGTGTTCTCAGTGAAAATATTTAATTTACAAATTACCACAAAATTGAATCTTTAATACCCCCATACGATGATATTGCAGCAGAGTTGCAACTACAAATGCAGCAACGAAGCAAACGTATCCTTCTGGATTATTTGAATGCTTGGTTCAATGTGTGAATGTGTTCAATTGTGCATTTGTGTATATAGAGAGGTGAGTGTGCGGATAGGTACATGCATATGTGTGTGAGTATGTGTTTTTCATACATATTAAAGAGCACAACGAAACGTTTTCATACATTTCCATTACATACAAGGGCATCGAAAATTATAATTTCAATTTCACATAAAAGGTAATTCGTGCGAATCAAACGTGATTCATGTTAAAATGATTGCAATTGCCACAACCATAGAAAATTGTATTGTATCCTACTATATACTTAAAACAACACACATACCTACATGCAAACTCATGTGCACATATGAATGTATGTATGTATAAATTTACAAAAGTTTTTGCATGAGTGTGGTAATATTTTTAAGTATTTCTGCGTGTGAGTGAGTGTGTGTATAATGGAATAAGTGAAGGAACAAAACTAGGTATTGCATTGAGAGCAATAATAACATTACAACGACGTTTTGTTGATAATGCTGATGAAAGTCTGAATTTGTTTGTATTTTTTATATGGTTGGTATTACCTGTATACATATGAGTATACGTAGGTAAGCTCAAGAGCATACATCGAAAGAAATTGATTTATGTTTCAAATCAACTCTAATCGAAATTAAAATTTAAACATCTTATGTATGTTGTTTTTAATAAGTAAAAATTTATTACGAATTGGCTAATTTCCTTGAATTGTAACTCGCTCAACTTTAGGTTAAATCTTGTTCGCAGAGATCTTAAACAGTGGACTTTAAAATACAAAAAAATTGTGTTATTTTTTTTTTTTTGTTCTTGATAATGATTTTTTATATAAAATTCAAAAGCAAGGCTTTTATTTCTACACTTTTATACTGTTGTACAAGGTTACAACTTGGTAATCACCTGTCTATCTAAATAATAAAATGTTTAACCATTTAAAAATTTGGGTCAAAACTGCCGAAGCACCATTTTCTTGTTTTGGATCATCAGACCAAGCCTGGTCGACGTCTTCTTGCCGGCATTAAGTTACCGTTTATTTTCTTTAATGTGAGAAGTTTTTTTAAAAGCGGTGAGTCGAGGTTAAAATGGAATATAACAGGCTATTTGTAAGTAAATAATAAATTTCCTCTAAGCGCTTTTAAGTCGTACAACTGTCAACGGCGGATATTTCTCTCAATAAACGTCAAATTCAATCCCAGAGATTATTTTATTACGTGTAGACCTCAATTGCCATAAAATTTATGATGAGAGATCTCATCAAAACCATTTAATGAAATGAGCTGCACAGTATTAGAAATATGTATATGCCGCCATTAATAGTGTTTTTTTTCGAAGCCAAAGTTGAGCAAAATTTAAGAAATTTAAATAAAAACTGTAAAATTTTTTTTTAACGCAATGTCATCAGAATTTTACGAGTACGTGTTCTCATTGCCTGAGATTGAGACTAATTTCAACAAATGAATTCAGTTATTCTGACGACATTCCCTCATAAATTATCTAAAATTTTATCTCAGTTGTAGACACTATCTGATGAACCTAAACAAGCGCCAAATAGAGATAAAATGGCATCACTCTTAAGCTGCTGCTTCAAATTTGTATATGTATTGGTAATATTTCATTTTGCTTAGCACAGCCACACATCAAACTCATTCCATCAAACTTCATTTTAAAGTTGATTTGCAAAGGGAAACACCTACAATTTTTAAACGCAAAATCTTTTGAAATTTTTTTAAAGTTTTTGTTAAAAATGAGCAAAATAGATTATTTTTCAGTTCTATTACTGTATTCTTCATGCCATAAAGCATTAAAATCGATATAAACTTCAATTAATTCTAAAATAAAATTTTTCTCCTCCATTTTAATTATACCGCGTCGAAAAAAGTAGTAGATGTTGTCGCTTTGAAAATTATGTGAAAATTAAATTTGAAGTAATTACGCGCACACACATCAAACTGGTTTCAAATTTCTATGACGACGGTATTGAAAATCAAAAGTATTGAGATTTTCTTCAAACTCACTCTCACCTATACGTGTGAGTATTTTTTTACTAACACAATCACAAAAACACAAGTTTGAAGCAGCAGTTTGGTGTGTGGCCATGCTGCTTTACACAAAAAAAAAAAAAAACAATGACATTTTGTTTGCAACCAACTTCACTACCTAACGCTCTGTCAAAATTTTCCAATTCCCAATTGCGTTGACACCGCTATTTAGGTTTGCTTCATACATTTTCTATATATACATGCGAATTTTTGATAGTTATTTTACGCCTTACGCTCTTGTTAAGTTTAGCAGTATGTAAGGTATAATGATATAAATACTCAAGCCAGCGTTACCACTGGAAAATTGTTATCCTACCAATTTTTTTTCCATAACCTGCCACAATAGTTAGCAAATAATATGGAAGTAGTAATTATTTGTAAAAGTTTAATATCTTCGCCCACAAAGTCGAAACAAGATGCTGTATGAAATAGTTGTTCAATGTGAATTTTAATATATGTTATATTACTTCCAAAATTTCGTTGGAATTAAAATTTGTATCAATGGACATTTTAGCTTCTATGCAAAAAAAAAATTTAAGCATCCGTGCTATAATTTTTATTTTTTAATAAATTTCAGTTTTATTAATGTTCATCAAAGTTTTTTTTTTTAATAATTCAAACAAGTTTCAATCACGGAAAAAGAATAAAATAATAGCGCTACTAAAACCATATTTCTTAATTGTCTCGTCAATAGTTCCATTAATAATTAGAGTAACACGTTTTTAAAATAAAAAGGGGCATGGGTAACCTATTTATAAATATAAATTTTATAAATTATTTAATTTCGAGTTTTTCTTTAAGGATTCCATAGTTTTGAATACGCTATTATGCTATGCTATTATGAGCTACTATGACTCTTTTATCGGGTTTGAATAATTAATGCTTATTCGAAACAATGGATACCAATGTACCTATTCCGGTTTTAGTTTTCTTTTTGTTGCTTAGTTTTTCCTAAGTTTACAAATATTTTATAAATAATACGAGTTCAATTTGATAAATCCTTGACTTTTAGATAAAAGATATTTTTATTTTTTTGGCAAAAAAGCGTTCTATTTCCCAACAAAGCTTGCTTTAAACTCGTTAATTTTATTAGTTTCTATTCACGCTAAATAAAAAGATTTTGCAATGCCCTCAAACCACGCTTTGGGCACGTGTTTTGACGAAGAGACGATTACGTCTTCGTTTGACAAAATCTTTAACCATCCAGACATATCTTCATTTTTGGAAACAGGTAATAGTCGCAAGGGGCTGAGACCATACTGGAGGAGATAGCAGTTCGTATTCCAAGTTATGATTTTTCGGCGTAGTGGCTTGATACCTGTTTACCCGTGCATTAATTTAATCGCAGCACTTATCTCTTTTTCCATGATCAAATATACATGAAAAATGCTTAATAAATGTTTGGTCGGAATGCCTACAGCCTCAACTACTTGCATTCTCCGAATGTCCAATATCATTCCATTGATTTAATAGACCATTTTCGGCGTGACATCGTCTTTTGGACCACCTGAACGTTTGGCGTCATTTGTGCTGGTACGACCACAAAGAAACTAAGTATGGAAATTTTAAACCTTTGGAAAAGATGGTGCAGCGTCTCTATAGCTTATTTTTGGGTGATGGTAAAAAATTACATTAAAATAAAACAAATAGTTAGCAGTTTAGTAGCGGATAAGAGTAAAAGGAAGCAGTGTTTTATGTAAAGCAACAATAAAACTTATTTTCTTTCTGTTGTTGTTTTGCGATTTTCGCGTAATTACTACCTCATTAGTTCATTAAACACGGTTTTTTTGATGTTTTTTCTGTTTAAAAATAACAGAAAACACAGTGTCTAAATACCTAAAAAATAGAACAAAATTTATAAGATATCTCTTTTTTTTAAGAAGTCTTATTATTTTAATAAGGAAAACCTTTTTGAAAAAATCAAGAAGGAAACTTGTTTTTTTTTCAAAAAGCTTTTGTTTTTGATTTTATTAATATTATTATTTTTTTTATAATAAAGTGAAAAAAATTAAAAAACTTCTGGTTTTTAATAAGTTTATAAAGCTTTTCTTGGCATCTTCTTTGAAATTTTTCGCAATCAACTTAGGAAAAATCCTATGACGTTTTCAATGAATGAAAATCATGTACATACATATATACCAAGGCACATTCATCTGGTAGCTTTACTATGGAGGGGAAATATTAAGGCGAAAATTATCATTTTTTTATATGGATTTTGACAGTTCAACTTAGAATTTTTCGCCTTAAATGGAAAAAAACTATCAAACTCCATATAAAAAAATTAAAAATTTTCGCCTTACTTGATGAGTGTACCTTGATATATACTGAAAAAAAAACTATTTTATATTTTGACAAAATTATGAAATTAAAAAGCAAAGGTATATTTTATATTTTATGCATTGAAGACATAGACAACATCACGCTACCGTCTACAAACTGTCAAAATTAAAACACAGACGTTTATAGAAATACGATTATTTTGACGACATCATAGCTACATGGCTACAAGACCACCGTTGTGGCCATAGCTAACTTTGGCTAATTTCTATTTTGGTTAGCCGCAATTTTATTTTATTCAACAAAAGAAAATATCACAAAACTAAAAAAAAGAAATTCATTTACAATCGAAATGCAAATACATTTATTTGTTTTGTTATGATAAAAGTATGTTTTTAAAAAAATAATTTTTTTATAAGTAAAATATATTTTTTGACAATATTTTCATAGTTTTGAAGTATGTAGCCGTCGTCTTCAACATAATTCAGTAGCTGACTACACGGCAACGATTGTAGCAAATGGAATTTGTAGCCGTGCAGTGTTGTAGCCGTTGTTGTCTATGAGTTTAAAGGATAATGTTTTAAAAACAAAGTTTCTACATTGATCTATATAAGCAATAACAAGCAAACTAATATAATCAAAAAGATATCCTTATTATGAAAATTAAGATGATTATGATCATATAAGAACCTAATGAAGTCAATAAGAAATACTTTTTTAAAAATATCAATTAGGTAGACTAATAATATCAATAAGAAATCCCTTTTTTATACAATTCAGAAGCAACGCTAATAGAATAAAATAGTTTTTCTTTATGAATTGTTTTTTGGTGGCAAAAAATAAGTAAACAATTGTGAATAACAATTTTTTTTATTGATCGTTCTTGATAAAATTAAGAAGATTTACCACATGAAAATAATAAAGAATCTCTTTAGAAATATCTTATTTTTTCAACTGGGATAACCCTTAGCCGAAAAATGTTTCATAGAGAAAATCTTATTGATTCTCTTAGGCAGTTTTCTTTCTGTGTGTATTCAAACAATGATGTGTACTTAGTAGTTTTTACAATAAATATGGATGTAAGTACATTTTTTAATGAAATAAATATTCTTAAATCTATCAAAATTCACATAGCCTACCATCTTACCAAACAACAAAAAAATCCTACCAAATTTGGTAGGAAAGGCCCAATAATAACAAAGCTGAAACACGCTGATTTTGTTCTCGCAAGAGAAACTAAAAATAAAGCAAGTGTTGCCATAATTTTTTTTTTTTGTGGGAATTTAAATAGCTTTTACAAGTATCTGATATCACTTCTTGCATCATAAAAGCTTTCTTACAAAGGTATGAAAATTACTTTATCATTTATCAAATTATTAACCTATTTAATCTGCCGCTAGTTCTCGTATTCAGGGTTGTTAGATAATACAAATTTTTGCGACATGACGACTTTTTTTTTTGGCGATTTATGAGATAGTTAGCAGTTTTGTTGGCGAAAACTTTTGCAAAATTTATCATAATTACCAAAATAATAAATATTTGTCAAATCTGATGCTAGCTTCAAAGTTTTAGTAAAAATAGTTTTTATTTACTTATTTGAAAAGAAAAATACCTTGGCTCTTAGGTAAGAAGCTTAGCCTGCCTCGATTAATATTTGAATCAGTTGCAAGCATTTTAAGCCGGTTGTGCAGAAGACATCGGGAATCACAATTGTATTAACTACCTCTACACTTCAGAAGTTACGCTTAAATAATTGACATGCTTTTTGGTATCATCGGAAAGAATTGCTTCTATTTGTACCAGACAATAAAAGCCGGTGTATATTTTAGCAACTTTTTTATTTTTGGCAAATTTTTTCGATTTTGGTTAAGTTTTTTTTTGTGATTTGCAAAATTTGATTTACAGAACAAGCATAGATGACAGGTGTGTAACTGACTGACTTTCTGTTTATTCAAACGTATTTTCAACCGTATCCACATAAGTAAGTATGTATTCAGTTAGCTTATACTAGTGTTAAAACTAATTCTACTTCCTTGGACATTTTGTGATTAAACAAACAATCTGTTTTGATATGAAATTAAACTTTATAAATAAGATTTTAAATAAACGCAGTTAATAAGTTAATAATCGATTAAAATATTTGAGAACAAATTACGTAAAACATTATTGAGAGCAAAAATATCAGCCTTTTCTTTTTATTAATTTTTTGTATATTTTCTGCTGGAGTTTAAAAAAACGCATTTACCAATCTACATTATTTAGCTTTAAGGTAAAAACAAAAATTTTCAATCAATAACATAAATACTTCTTTGTATTAATAAAATTTATAAAATTCACATTAATTTTTCTTAGTGTAACAGCGGCGACGAGGCATCACAATTCACTTGTGGTATACCTCGAATACCAAATGCAATAATAGCAGTTGATATTGCAGCAGTGGGTGTGTGTTGCAACTTCAATTTCTTTCCATTCGTTTCTGCTATTAATTTATTTATTTTTGTTTTTTATGAAAACTTATTTTTCCCTCAATCTCTTTGCTTAACAAATTTGTTCGAAATCGTCGGCGGAAGTAATCTTCATGAGCGTGCTCTGTAATATAAAATAGTTTTTATATTTAGTAATTTTGTGTAAAAAGAAAATACTTAACAAACACAAAAAATAAAATAAAAAAAAAACAAAAATAGTCAGAAATAAGTGAAAATTGTAGAAAATTATATGGAAGGGAAAATGAAAGGAATATAAAAATGAAGTGCTATTTTTGTAATGACATTATAAAAAAGTGGCAGATTTTTTTAGTTTACCGAGCAAGAAGAAAATAACTTTGACTTGTTAAAATCCCATTTAATTGCATTCACAGAGTTTATAAAGAAATAAATTTTTCGTAGGTAATGACACTTTAAGTAAATGTTATTGTTGTGTTTTAAACAATAAAATAAATACATTTTTATTATTTACTTATTTAATTGTATTAGAGTTTTTAAAATTGCATTAAATCTGCTGTCCAATTTTACTTTGAAACATTACAATATAATAAAGTTTTATTAAATAATATGAATTTTATTTGAACTATTTTTGAATTAATAAATTAATTATTTAGGCTTAAGTTCTTAATTATAATTATAAAGAAAAATTAGATACCAGCAAAGCAGAATGAATGCATTTTCTAGTCAGCTACGTTCGTCATCAGCACTCTTCGTATCGATATACCCGGTAGTTTCAATTGTTGTTAATTTTCTATTTAAACAAACTTATCAAAGAAATAGAATCTGAGAAATTTTAATTTTACATTATATTTCATAGAAGACAGAGCTTTTTGAAATTGTTTTACACTTGTAAACTCTATTTATTTTTCATATTATACTACCAAGCAAACATTTTTCTCTATTTTAATTATCTTTATATATTTTATTTTATTTGAAAATAGTATATATCAGTCTTGCCATTAGCTATCCTTTGGTTAGCAATTAACAACAATTAGATATTTTTATTTTACAAATGTATATTTTGATTATTAACACAATAGTGTTTTATTAATTCAAAAATAGTTCAAATAAAATTCATATAACTTCACAGAGCGGGCACGGCTTTGACATTGTTAACTTTAACACTATTGTGTTAATAATCAAAATATACATTTGTAAAATAAAAATATCTAATTGTTGTTAATTGCTAACCAAAGGATAGCTAATAGCAAGACAGATATATACCATTTTTAAATAAAAGAAAATATATAAAGATAATTAAAATGAAGAAAAATGTTTGCTTGGTAGTAATGGGTGATTTTTTTGAGGTTAGGATTTTCATGCATTAGTATTTGACAGATCACGTGAGATTTCAGACATGGTGCCAAAGAGAAAGATGCTCAGTATGCTTTGACATTTCATCATGAATAGACTTACTAACGAGCAACGCTTGCAAATCATTGAATTTTATTACCAAAATCAGTGTTCGGTTCGAAATGTTCAAATGTGACAAATTTTGTTCAGCGATGAGGCTCATTTCTGGTTGAATGGCTACGTAAATAAGCAAAATTGCCGCATTTGGAGTGAAGAGCAACCAGAAGCCGTTCAAGAACTGCCCATGCATCCCGAAAAATGCACTGTTTGGTGTGGTTTGTACGCTGGTGGAATCATTGGACCGTAATTTTTCAAAGATGCTGTTGGACGCAACGTTACGGTGAATGGCGATCGCTATCGTTCGATGCTAACAAACTTTTTGTTGCAAAAAATGGAACAACTGAACTTGGTTGACATGTGGTTTCAACAAGATGGCGCTACATGCCACACAGCTCGCGATTCTATGGCCATTTTGAGGGAAAACTTCGGAGAACAATTCATCTCAAGAAATGGACCGGTAAGTTGGCCACCAAGATCATGCGATTTGACGCCTTTAGACTATTTTTTGTGGGGCTACGTCAAGTCTAAAGTCTACAGAAATAAGCCAGCAACTATTCCAGCTTTGGAAGACAACATTTCCGAAGAAATTCGGGCTATTCCGGCCGAAATGCTCGAAAAAGTTGCCCAAAATTGGACTTTCCGAATGGACCACCTAAGACGCAGCCGCGGTCAACATTTAAATGAAATTATCTTCAAAAAGTAAATGTCATGGACCAATCTAACGTTTCAAATAAAGAACCGATGAGATTTTGCAAATTTTATGCGTTTTTTTTTAAAAAAAATTTCTCAAGCTCTTAAAAAATCACTCGTTATAATATGAAAAATAAATAGAGTTTACAAGTGTAAAACAATTTCAAAAAGCTCTGTCTTCTATGAAATATAATGTAAAATTAAAATTTCTCAGATTCTATTTCTTTGATAAGTTTATTTAAATAGAAAATTAATAACAATTGAAACTACCGGGTATATCGATATGAAGAGTACGGACGACGGACGTAGCTGTCTAGAAAATGCATTCTGCTTTGCTGGTATCTAATTTTTCCTTATCTTTTTATAATTAAGTTTTATTAAATAATTAAAAAAATAAATTTCGTTTTTATTAAGAAAATCTCAAGTAATTTGATATAAATAATTTATTAAATTTTAAGATACATTAATGTAGAGGTCAAAAACTTAAATTGTACATATTTTTACAATACTTTATATACTCCTTGAAAAATGGGTAGAATAGCAAGGATTTCAAGTGCTTGAAAAGAATCAGCGCGTGGTAAATATTAGTCCCTTAATCAAATGTTTACAATAGTGTATTCAGTCATAACCATATGATTTAGACAAATGGAACACCAGAAGATTAAGGTTTGTATCCAAATTAAGTTGTTTGGATACAATTTTTTGTCAGTTAAACGGTTTTAGAATTATTTGGTTTTAGTGACGAAGAAAATGTTCATACTAAATTAAATAAATTTTTGCCATTATTATTATAAATAAAATAAGCCGCATTTTATTAAAATTAATGCACAAATTTTGATTTTATTTAAAATTATGCGAAGTTATATTATTTTAACCAGCATTTGAATTTGCACACACATCGGTAACAAACATCCATGATATGCTAAGGTTGCTTATATTAAAATCACATTCTTTTTTGTTTCTCAAAAAAGGACTTCAAATTTAAATATACCTTTATGAAAATTATGGCTTTGGAGATAAAGATTTTGCTAGGAAGTATATCGTCATGGAAAATGCAAAATACCCTAACGTTTTGCATTTCCTATGACGATATGCAAAGATGTACCGTAGGGATAAATTGATAAATTGAATAATAAAATTGGATTCCACATAGTAAATATGAAAAACCCTACATACTTTACTTCCAACACTAGAAATTTTCATTGTTCACAATAAATTGATTTTGCCTGTTATGTTTCATAATATGATTTATTTTTTTATATATTATGATTAAAAATTGGAAGCTTCAATTTTAACTTATCACCAATACTCTCTCGTCATCGACTAGAAAATCAATTTTTGCTATAAATTGTATGCTCGTTAGAAATGGTTTATTACAATTGAATTATGTGATGACTTCCATACTGGTTATTTAGCGTTACTAGAATGATCAAGGCTGCTATGTTCACTAAATGTACTTGACTCTAAAAGGTGGTTAAATTGTAAGGGCCGATGTTGATTTTGCACAAAACACAAATTATTTAGGAAATTATTGTCATTTCTTTTTATTTTGATAATATTGGTTTGGTTCAATTATGAATGGAACTATGATTAAAAATTGGAAGCTTCAATTTTAACTTATCACCAATACTCTCTCGTCATCGACTAGAAAATCAATTTTTGCTATAAATTGTATGCTCGTTAGAAATGGTTTATTACAATTGAATTATGTGATGACTTCCATACTGGTTATTTAGCGTTACTAGAATGATCAAGGCTGCTATGTTCACTAAATGTACTTGACTCTAAAAGGTGGTTAAATTGTAAGGGCCGATGTTGATTTTGCACAAAACACAAATTATTTAGGAAATTATTGTCATTTCTTTTTATTTTGATAATATTGGTTTGGTTCAATTATGAATGGAACAAACTATGATTAAAAATTGGAAGCTTCAATTTTAACTTATCACCAATACTCTCTCGTCATCGACTAGAAAATCAATTTTTGCTATAAATTGTATGCTCGTTAGAAATGGTTTATTACAATTGAATTATGTGATGACTTCCATACTGGTTATTTAGCGTTACTAGAATGATCAAGGCTGCTATGTTCACTAAATGTACTTGACTCTAAAAGGTGGTTAAATTGTAAGGGCCGATGTTGATTTTGCACAAAACACAAATTATTTAGGAAATTATTGTCATTTCTTTTTATTTTGATAATATTGGTTTGGTTCAATTATGAATGGAACAAACTATCGGCCAAATGGCCACCGCGACCTCGGCGGCACACCTCCATCCGAACACCAAATTTTCGTTAATTTCTATGCCGTTAATGTGCCGAATTATCTCATTCTTTAGCTCTTGAATTGTTACTGGCTTATTCCTAGAGCCTAAATCTGGAAGAAAAGGTCTGCGATAAACATTGCGGGTCCTCTTCGAGGCCCGACCAGTGCCCAAAGGTGACTGGTTATTGGTGAGGTCCCCTTCGGGGGTACACGTGGTCGTTGTGGTTTAATATCGATTTATGTAGGTAAGGTGCAAGGTCGATCAAGTGTGCTGTTGCACTCTCAACAGACGGAGTTTGGATAGTCTCCAAACCCATAAGCAAGAGGTTATAATGTGGATCTAGGCTTGCCTTGGAAAGGCTTGCCATATTATATAAATTGCTACTCATTGTGACTGTATCACACACAAAAAGCGATTCGTGGCAATCGTAAAGTGTTTTTATACTACACAATGGGGGCGCTAGTCTACGCCTAAGTTTCACTCGGTGGTAAGATCACCGCGAGGTTAGGCCGAGTAGGCAGGTACTCACGTTAATCTTGTTCCACAAATGTTACTGGCTTATTGACGTACAGCTTTTCTTTTCAATAACCCCAATTAGAGAAGTCCAACGGTGTCAAATCACATGATGGCCCTGTTGAAACCACATATCCTCCACATCTTTTTTGTCGCCATTCTGACCATTGATTACATTTGAAATGATCAAGAAGCTTTAGTTCTTGAGGCAGTTGTACCTTGTAAGCGTGTCAATGCAAGTCTTTATGCATAATGTTTGTCAACGACTACTCTTCAGCCACACTATCGCAAACAACAGCTAATATTCTGTACTAGCATGCACTGGTTTTTCACATCTCCTACGCACTCAGTTTGTTGAAATTTTTGCTCGATTTTTCCGATTGTACGCACATTTGGACGATTAAATTTACCTAAATAATGACGAAGTGCCCGATATGCATTTTGATTTGAACGCCCATTTTCATAATATAGAATTAGTCTGTAATTAAAAAATGTCAATTTAAATGCAGAAAAGAACTTGACGTTTAGGTGAAGTTTACATTCAACATTGGCCCTTAAAATTGAACCACCCGATATAAGGGAGTTTTGGCTTTGTGTGGCACATTTTTTAATTAGAAAGATCGCTATCTTGTGATATGCGGCGTATCAAAATTGATGTAATAAACATAAATAAAAAAATTTACCTTAAAGACGTCATATCTTGAAATATTGGTTTGGCAACTAAGTGGTTGCAGATTGAAAAAATCCGTTTTTGTCATGCCATCGTTCAGGTAGTGTTATAAGAAAACACTGAATTAAATGTGATTTGACCTCTAAGACTTCGTTAAAAACTTTACTATTTCAGGATTTTTTGATGAAACAAAATAAATAGCACAACGTTAGGGCTTTATGATGGCTGCAACAATATGTCGCTAAACAATTGCAATAATGTTTGAGAATTTACCAGAGATCTGAGTGGCGTATTTTTATATTGTTATTGTCTTTTTTCAAGTCTGCATTCTCATAACTTCATTATACCTGAAGTTAATGCTGCAAAATTACATACATAGATAGTTACACAAGTATGAAAGTCGCAATATACATATCGCTCCTTTATTACAACGTAGTCATATCTCGAAAAATCAAAAACTTGAAGTTACTTAAGCAAAATAACTCCTTGATAGATTTTTTATATGTAAAAAAAAAATTTTGCCTTATATCGCAATCTGAACCGATATTATAGCGAATATATATTAGGCAATGAGGTTGCAGTGTTTACACTTTTAAAACTTAAATTGCGCTTTGCTAAGTTTGATTTTTTTGAGATATGACTACGTTGCAATAAAGGAGCGATATGTATGTATTTAATAAAAATAATTAATTAATGAGCCATATAAAACTAAATTAAAAATGATATTTTAGTTGAACATTAAGTAAAAGCTTACAGTAAAAAGCTAAAATAGTTTTTTATTAAACATAAAAATCTATCCTTCTAAAAAATAAATAAAAAAAACTATAACTACAGATTTTGAAACATTTATTTAATGTCAGGAATTTAACATGATATATCTTTGTCCTTTTAATTTCGTAATTATTGTCTTACAAAGCACTTGCATATGATTGCTTTGTCTTATCAAATATAATTTAACCCTGTAGGAACTACTTATTTCTTTGGAAGTTTATATGTTTTGATTGTCGTTATTATGTTTTAATGTCATTAGGCATTGAGAGCATGGGTGACGCTATTTAAAATCAAAGGCCTACAATTTCATATCCGTTTGACATTGGCAAAGACAATAAATATAGTGTAGGGAAAATTTATAAAAATATTTGGCTTAAATGTAAGCAAACACAAGATTCATTCACATAAAATAAAAAACCCAGAGTTATTGTTTAAAATGTAAGGTATGAGCAAAATAACGTTTACTAGCATCTGTAGTAGATAATAGTTTTATTTAAAATTTTCTTTAAGAACGTTTTCTTTTTATAGTTTGAAAAAATTACTAATTTCTTAACATTCCAATCCCTATGTTTAGGTACTTCCTTCATCGCAGCTACTTGCTATCATTTAGGGGTTCGTCCTCGTTTAAACACAGTAGCGTATCTGTCGATTATTTTCTTAATTTTATGAATTGCTATGATGAATGAGTGAAATACAGCTTTTCTAATGAATTTTGTCACAATCAGTAGGTCTCTTTTGACGTACGTTGAAAGCTATAAATTGGTTTGTCTTTGTTTCTCTCTCTCAAAACAAAATTTTTGTGTTGAGTGGAAGCAAAAATAAAACAAAATACAACAAAATAATTTAATTTAATAGAGTAAAGTATTTTTTGTCTTCACAGCCTCCAACTTTGTATTACTTAATTTACAAAGAGTCATTCTATAGTTATGTTGTTAATACAAACAACCTGGTTGTGTTGTATCAAACAGGGGCCAAATTACGGCATTCGATATCGATCGATATTTCTACTTAAATTCTATTAAAACTTCGATCGATATCGAATGTCGCAATTTGCCTCCAGATTTTATTGTTTATGTTTTTTTTGTTTTGTTTAAAATTCACACACTTTATATGTTTATTGCTAACTTAAAAAATCATGTCCATTCGTTTTAGTGAATAAAATGCTACTGAAAATTTCGCAGAAAATAAACAAACCTTTTAGGACCGTATTTACAAAATATTTTCTTAAGCCATTTCCATTAATACATTAGGTATTTTTTCTAAATTTTAGAATCATATATATTCTAGACACAAGTCTTAGTTGGAATGAGAGGAAAACTTTTAAATATTGCAGGTAAAAATTGTTATGGTAAAAATATATTAGATGGGTACCTTCTGAATGGCCCACAATGTTCGAGAATATTACAGAATATTCTAGAGTTTTCCGCAATGTTTGTTACTGATAATCTTCTTCATGAATATGAAATATAAGGCAACCATAAGATAAAGAGATACGTCAAGATATAAATCCCTTGATAGTACGACTTATTTTTGAATTTTAGTGGAACAAAGACGGTACACTTAGCTTTTTATAATATTATAGAAGAAAAACCCTTTGTACTTCGCTACCCCATTCGACAAAAACTAAAATACACATTTGTATGTATTAGTATTGCCAAGGCTTAACTTGTAAACATACGTTATTCTAAGAGTAGCCTATGTCAAATTTTGATGGCTTTCTAAATATTGCATAATTAATTTGAGGGAAGGTAACCGGTCTCCATGTCTTAATCATTAAGATTTGTAACGTGATAAGACTCGTTATTATAAGGTAACAAAATTTCTATACTCTACCTGCTATAATAAAAAAGATTCGAGACGATAATTTTTCACTTTGCATGCGAGGTATGATGCCTGCTATTCCAAACCAGCCAGTTTATTTGTTAGACTATGCACAATAATATATGTCGCACTTGATCAGCAAGATGGTTAACTCAAAATTTTTAAATTTTCACTATTTGCAAGAAATCAATCAACAACATCAGTATCCATCTACTGTAAAAATTTCAACGTATTCTGATTACTATTTCATCTTGAGTATCTTTATATCACAAAAAGGTATTATTTTTATTTAGCAATAATTGCAAACAATTTAAAAGAAAAACAGTGTACATATATTATTAAATGGAATTTGCTTACTATAATATGTTCGGATTTTTAAATTATCTTAAAATGTAATCACAAACACTTTTTTACCTCTACTGAAAATTTAAAAAATTGAGTTAATACCCTCTTGTTGATCAAGTGCGATATGTTCATCGTATATAATTTTAAAACGCTTTCTATTGCACTTCCTACGTACACACATACATACATATGTATATTCTTAATATTAATTATATGTTATGTTACAGTCATGATTTTCATTTTCAAAGAAATATTGAAATTTTTGTTTTAATTTTTCGAAAATTGTGTGTAAAAATTTTTTGTAAAATTTTATTGGAAAATTTTTAAAATTTTTTTTTTGAATATTTTTCTGTAAAATATATTTTTGAAAATGTTTTGTAAATTTTTTTGTAAAAATTTGTTTTGTAAATTTTTAAAAAAAATTTTTTTTAAATTTTATTGAAATTTTTTTGTTAAATTTAGGACCTTTCTGTAATCTATATTTTTAAAAATAGTCATGATATATATTTGAAAGATATATGGTAATAAATAAATCATATCGGTAAATTTTTTGAATGTATGGGTCTGGAATGATGATATAAACTGTTAGCACTATATTTCCAAAGTTTTGTGGTCTTACTACTACTTACGTACTACTTCAATCTAACCCATTTTTGGTTCAGCCACGCACACTAGTCTCGTTTCACGACAATGGAACCTTACACGCTTACTTTAAATATCAAAAAGAAATGTATAGCCTGAGAGTTTCAGAAACATCAGTGCACGTTTGTAGGCTGCTATAACTTTTAGGCAAGCAGAAAGACAAAATAAGCAAAACACCAAAAGAGAAAATAAATTTAAATCGCATCCTAAGACATCTATGCACGTTTAAGTTTAATCGCTACTGCAACACTGTTTCAAAATACATACATACATACATACCTATAATTTTAAATAATGGTGTGTTTGGACAACATGTCTTAAATATGTTTTCTAAGCAATTTACTTTTTCAATGATTGATAAACTTTTACTGCAGTTAAACATATTTTTTCTTTTTTCATTTATTTACGAAAGGCAAAAAAAAAAGAAATACAGAAAAACTATCTGCACAAATTCATATCCACTCGTACATAAACAATAATGTGTAAGAACGGATGTAAGTATTTATTGAAAAGTCGGATGAAAGGAATCTAAAATAAATTGACCTGCTTGGTCTTAGCGTTTAGTTTTCCTTGTAGTTGTTGTAGTTGCAATCTTCGTTTTCATGTCAAATACAAGTGTGTACTCAACTTTAAGGAGAACGATGTTGTTGATATGGCAATGTTGTGTCTTTGTTTGTGCTATTGTGTGTATGTGTGTTTACTCTCTTACATACATATTTGTTTGCAATTGCTGTTGGTTTTGTTGTTGCTGTTTTTTTTTATCAATAGTTCTTGTAGTTATTGCTGCTTTTGTTATATGGGATAGAATAGTCCGTTGAAATATCAAAAACGATATTGACAACATCCATACACGTACATACGTACTTCCATACATATATACATACATATGTATGTTTGTTGAGTATGAGAATGTATGAATAAACAAAGACGCATACACACACGCATACACGCTTGTATAAATTTGTAAATGTTTAACTTTATTCAAGTTTGTAGATGTGCATTTGTTAGAATATACATATGTATATGTGGTATGTTCAATCTAAACTACAAGTTTTGTATGGTTTTGACTGCTGCTAAGGTACAGATAAAAGTTTCAAACAGATTTTTCTATTATAAATATGTGTATTGTATATGTTAGTTTGTTATTCAATGTATGTGTAGGTTACAATACGTATATTACCTAACTCATGTACTTACAGCGAACACCGTTGGTCAATAGAAAAGTAAATGGTTTAGTCTAGATGCATTCTACGAAATTTTTGCTAAAAAATACTTAGTTATAAAAATTGTTTTCTAATTTCGTTACAAAACTTATCTATTTTAATAATTACTTTCTTTACATATAAAATTAAATTTCAGTGAAGTAGTATTAATGAATAAGGATTTAAGAGAGTATCGTGAACGAATTTGCTACAACCATTCTTTGTAAATAAATGCTGAATATTATTCTAAGTCCGAGCGGCTGGTCGTCGTTGAAGTTATTTACAGCAAATATTTAAAAAAAATAAAGTTTAAAAAAAAATAAAATATAGTTACCCCTATTCTGCATTTTGACGACGTTTCCGCATTCACTTACGCAAGAATCGAAAAAAGGTATTCCAAATAAAAACTGAATCGAAAGAAAAGGAAGAAGAGAAAGTATATATTTAAACCAACTGTTTTTCTCTGAAACGAAAGAAGTAGGAACAAAAAAATAAACAATTCTGTTTGTCATCTACATATATAATTAATAGGCAAACACGGTTTTTGTAATCCCTTTTACGTCCGTAATACTGCACTGATTTTGGAAAGACTAATATGGTTTTAAAGCTTTTTGTTCACAGATGTGCATAATATTAATTTTATTTAAATGGGGTCAGTACTTTAGGAGTAATACGTCTATATGGTTCTTACTAACACCAATAAAGAAATACATGTTCTCTTAACTGCGTTTACGCATGGCGATACTTTTGCTTCCAAGTGTTTATTTTATTTTCGATGATAGGGGCAGCGAAGCGCACCAATATTATCTAGTTTTAATAAAGAGTCAAACAAGGCGAATTTACATAAGGTGGCATCGCCGCGACAACAAATACAACACCAAAAAACACCCACATGTATTTTGTTGTTGGTTAAATGTACGACAAACGCCAAAAGCACTAATTAAAATATGACATCCAACAACTAAAAACACTTCTTCCTTACCTTTTCTGGTAGTATTTTGTAATATTTTTATACTTGAAATATTTTTTTTTTAAATAATTACAATTTTATTTCTTTTGTTTCAAATTTAAAAAAAATAATCGAATTTTTGACAGCTGCCATGCACCAAAAAAGTAAAGCAAATATCAATTAACTTCCCCGTGCTGCCACCTAGCAAAACAAATTCGCCTTGGAGAAAAATTTATAAATTTAACTTTTAAATTTGTAACATAAAGACAATTATGCTGAACGTGTTGCTGCTGGTGCTCCCGTATATTTAGCTGGCGTTATGGAATATTTGTCCGCTGAAGTTGAATTGGCTGGTAATGCTGCTCGTGACACCAAAAAGACCAGAAGCATTGCTCGCTATTTGCAATTGGCTATTCGTAATGAAGAGTTATACAAATAACTGTGTGTGGAGTAACAATTGCCCAAGGTGGTGTTTTTTCAAAAATTTAAGCTGTACTTTTTGCCCAAGAAATCAGAAAGAAGGCTTGAACTTAAATTTAAACAAATTACATACTGTCATCAAGTATCAGTTCTTAAGCGGGAATCAGTGTCATTAATAGGGAAATTCCAGAAGTACATGTATATTTTGATGATATTATAAATATTTTCGCAAGAAAACAAAAATTTAAAGTAAGTAAGTAAGAGGTATTTGTGCTCTAAATATTCTAGTGTGAAGAATCCTGTTGCGCCGAAGGTGATATTTTATGGTTTTATACATCATTGTGGCACAATTTATAGATCCACCCGTTAATTTAAAAATATTTTTTTCCATTCAATTCGCCAGCTTTTCATAATGCTCATATGCTGTTGTTTTCCACCAAGAAATTAAATAAAACTCCCAAATTTCAGTAATTTCATATTTGCATCTTTTTTAAATTACACTCTCTTTTTAACTAAACAAAAAAGAATCGAAAAACTTTCCGTCGACGAATTCACAACTTAAAAAAACGTAGCTACGATCGTAATGCAGAATACATACAATCGTAAAAAATTAAATGAAACGGAACACAGAATGCCATAGTTGACAAACGGAGAAAATTTCGATTCGAATCGAAACGCAGAATAGCAAAAACAGTCACAGCTTAAGATACTCAGGAAAGTCAAAACACTGTTCTCGCAATATATATTAAGAGGTAATTTTTAGTTTTAACTCTTTAGTTGAAAAAAGCATGTGATCCACAGCTTATAAATATTTCCACATCCTTCTTTGATGAATATACTTCCTATGTGTTTAATATAAGTTCACTACAATGACCCACAGGATTTGATATGCTAGAATCATTTTCTGCACTTACAACAGCAAAGTGAAAACTTTAATTCTGCATTACAATTGTTGCAAAGGTTCAGAAGAAATTCATACGTTTATTTAACACTTCTCTATTAACAGCATTACATCGCGGAATAATACTTGTTAGGAAGAAAAAAAAACTAAAGAATTACCCAAGTGTACACAGACAAAATGGTTATGGTATGGTTAGAAGAACCGTCTTATGTTCTCTGTAATAATATATGGTTGTGATGAACAACTTGTAGTTATTTTAATTATTACTATGGGCACGATAAACAAGTTTTTGTTTGTCGTTAAATGGTTACTACACCCAAAAAATGCAACATGGTTGGTTTGAACTATATAATTTTCAAATCAGTATTTCAAAAGAATATTGGATTTATAATAACCATGTCTGGTTTCTTTAAAGTTTTATGGTTAGTTTTAAAAATTATTAGAATCTAATTTAAAGAGTTTATCTTTAAAAAAATAATTTATGAATTGAATCATTTCTCATATTGAATGCTTAAAGAACAAAGTAATTAAAAAAAGATTGTAAGGTATGTTTTCATAATTATCTGAACTATTTTTTTTTTTTTTTTTTGTTTGATGGTGGTATAAGTCCACTTTTTCAAAAAATTTCTCTCCATTGTTGCAATCACAATTTCAATAGAGTTCTATTTTGACATAAAATAAGCAAAAACATTTTTGCTGTACGATGCTATCGCACAAATATATCTTTTAAAAGTGGAATAAATCCATTCCAAATAATTATAATTAAAAAAATTTTTGATTTCAATAATTATTGATTACTGCTACTTCAGTGCACGCTGCTGCGACAGTTAAGAATTTTTTTTATTTATTTTTTATTTCGAAAAAAGAGAATACCAAAAAAAAAACACAGTAAAATTAATATGTTACCACTTTATAAAACTCCAAGGAGCAAAACAAGAGAGAAATATAATGATAAGGTTGTTACCTTATATACCAACTAATATGATTTTTAATTTTTTTTCGTAACGAAGTAATTTTAATTGTTACATTTTTAATATACTATGAATTCATTTTAATAAAGTTAAAGCATAAAAAATATGGACTTAATTAAGTTAACTTTTGGTTTTATTGCTTGCAATATGTTATGTTTGAAAGTGGTATAAGTCGATGTTGAGCTAAAATAATTTTAGTTATTATTATTTCAAATTTCAATTTTAGTTATTATTATTTCAAAATAAAATTTAAAAGGTGTATAGTGTAAAAAGCATCACTCGAATTGATTAAACTTGGCCTATCATTTTAAATCGATTCAAACGGAAACCCGTAAATATCTCAATATATGAAAAATAGACTTATACCACTTAAAAAAACAGTTCATATATCTCTCTATAACAATTTAATTTATTACATAATAAAATTTTATATTTTACAATGTTATTTAAGGCCATGATTCACTATCATACGTAGTTGTACGATATGTCAAAAAATTAGAAACGTATGTGTGTGACAAATCGTACGATTTGATAATCTTTTGAAAAAAATCATAAAATAGTATTTTTCCATGCGATCAGAGTTATTTTGTATGATAGTGTGGCATCTACAACGCTATTTTGGAACGATTTTTTAAGTAGGATAGATTTCTGTCAGATTTTTTTGTAATTAAATCGTACGATTGTGTAGGATAGTGAATCCTGGCCTTAGGTTACACAATAATATTGTTTTAAGATAACAATAATATTGTTATGTTTATAATAATATGGTTCACTACAAACATATAATACAATCCTAATCCGTTGCTCTTGGATTATGGTTACCTCAACCATGTTTTTCTTTTCGTGTAAAGAGCACAAAATAGGTTTTTGTATTACCCGTTCTAATAGTGATCAAAATTTGTGTTCTTATGTGAAAAGTTATTCTCTAAAGTTCTATTGTGATAGAACCACATCTGGAGGTACCGCTAAACGTAGCTTTTGTCTTTAAATTTTCAAATTTTATGTCTTATTTTATTGCAGGGTTTTTGTTGTAGTAATCGTTTTTCTTTGACTAAAATTTATTTAAGGTATTTAGAATGTCTCCTTTTATTTTTTACAAATACAAAAGTATTGAAATTTGCTAAATTATAGTACATTTGGATCTGCGGCATTTTCTCCAAACGTGTTAAAACTTTACAATTATCTTGACAAAAGCAAAAGGCAAGTTTTTATCACTATTAGATATTGAAATAGGTAACATTTTTTTGCGTTCCGCCCTACTGTACAAGGGCGCCAGTAAAATAAATACGGACGGTAGTTTTCCAATTAAAGAAACTCTGATGAAAAAGAAATTTTAACGGCCCAGTTAAACTGACTTGAAAGTAAATAAAAAAAATGTTTAAAAAATCTATTTATTTTTCTTTTGTGGGTAATTCCATGTCACATCAACAAAAAAATTTTTTTTTCAAATTTACCACCCCCGATTTTATTTAAACTTTTGTTATTCTTTGACTTTTTGAAGCCAAATATAATTTTAAAAAATTCTATAGCTTACAGTTTTTAGCTATACAGTTATCAAAATAGCAAAATATCGCGTTCTTGCATATGCGCTTGAGGATTAAATAAATTCCTATTTCAGTTCTTTAAGCCCTAGGGAGTTAAGTAATAGCTCATTTTAAAGGGGATTTCATTTGTAACATAACTTCTCAACCCACCAAGCCACATTAAAAATATATGTAAATTAAAAAAAAAAAAATTAAAAGACACTTTCTCAAAGATTTTTATAAAACTTTCTTTTAAATACAAGAAAAAGATTTGTTAAAAATTAGTTTGATTGATATCAAATTAAAGCGTATGAAATCCCCTTTAAACTAAGCTAGGGCTTATAGAACTGGAATTATAATATATTTAAGCATCGAGAGCATCTGCTAAAAGCGATATTTTCCCACTCATAAGAAAAATACAAACAAAACAAAACAATTTTCAATAATATCTGAAGTAGTCATTTTTAGTGCCGTGTTGATTTGACGTGAAATTACCCTTGTAAACAAAACAAAGTGTAATTTCTTTTCAAATACTAACAGAAACTTCTTGATAAGCCCTCGTTATACTGACAAAACATATTATGTGCTTTAGTATATTTTTGTGTGAACATTTTCATTTTCAATAGACGTTTGTGCAACGTTGACGACAACAACGAGTTTATGTGATGTGTCGCTTTTACTAACAATGTTGCTGATTGTTTGACACATTGAATATAAATAAAATCGAAAAAAAAAGAAATGAAACAAAAACATCAAAAATCTAACACATCACTAAAGCGAACATATAAACCCACAGACATACAATTTAGATTGTATATTGTGTACATGTGTAAGTGAAGTTAAAAACTTTTCATTTTTTGCCAAAATTAATACAATGAAACTTTTTCTGTCAATATCAATAAAACTAAATTTTTAAGTAAATGTTTAAAAATTAAATTGAAATTGAAGAACAAATATGTGTATGCGTACATACATATGTACGTATGATCGTCTTGGCTGTGTCACCACAAATACTTTCGTTAACTTTAAGTTTAAGTTTGAGAAAGAATAAATAAATAAATCGATTTCCCTTTTTATTTATTTATTAATTTTTTTTTTTTTTTTTTGAGGACATTCAGTGATTTTATTGGGAATTCTAGGATATATGAGGCTAAAGGACAGCATAAAAAAGTAACAAACAAACCGAATTAAGAAACGATAATTGTTTTACTGTATATTAAAACATGCATATTGTATCTACTATACGCAGTAGTTATTGTTTAATTGCACACTGTGTAATTTTTTAAGTCATGGCAAAATAACCATATACGGACACCACTACGTCATAAAAGACAAAAAAAAAAAAAGACCCCTGTCTCCCAGTTTTGCCCAAAGTACTCCAGGTTTTTTTTATGGGCCCTCAAAGATGTGGGGCATCGATGTCATTTTTGCAAAAAAATTATCATTTCCTCAAGCTTATATTTTGCAAACCGTTTGAAATTTTGATATACTCTCTGAGGCAAAGTTGTAGCTCTTGTTATAAAGAACAAAAATTGTGAACATACAAAATGATTCATAACACCGTTTAGGTAGCGCATAGGTAGCCGCAAAAGTGAAAAATGCAACAATAAAATTGATATTACCTAAGCGCTACCTAAACGGTGTTAAGAATCATTCTTAGGAAGTTCATATGTTCTAGAAAGTTGTTTATTGAGATCTTAGGTTCATTTTTGTAGTTGCTTATTTCCTTGAATTTTGAACGGTTTGCTACTTATGGACCTGAACAGGGGAAAAAAGGTAAACAAATTTAATTTTTTAAAGTTTTTTGCAATTTTGACCTTGAAGATGAAATTTTTTTGATTTTATATGTTCACAATTTTTGTTCTTTATGACAAGAGCTACAACTTTGCCTCAGAGAGTATATCAAAATTTCAAACGGTTTGCAAAATATGAGCTTCAGTAAATGATCATTTTTTTGCAAAAATGACATCGAGGCCCCACATCTTTGAGGGCCCATAAAAAAACCTGGAGGACTTTGGGCAAAACTGGGAGACAGGGGTCTTTTTTTTGGTCTTTTATCACGTAGTGGTGTCCGTATGTGGTTATTTTTTCCGTGTTGCACTGTGTTGTTTATACTTTTTATACCCTTCACCACAGGTGGAAAGGGTATATATAAGTTTGTCATTCCGTGTGTAATTTCTACAATATTCATTTCCGACCCCATAAAGTATATATATTCTGGATCCTTATATATAGAGAAGTTGATTGAGCGATGTCCGTCTGTCCGTCTGTCCGTCTGTCCGTCTGTCCGTCTGTCCGTCTGTCCGTCTGTCCGTCTGTCCGTCTGTCCGTCTGTCCGTCTGTCCGTCTGTCCGTCTGTCCGTCTGTCCGTCTGTCCGTCTGTCCGTCTGTCCGTCTGTCCGTCTGTCCGTGTTAGTGTGGTAATGTCATTTGCCAAGGCACCAGAAGAGATACAAAAAATTTAAGCACACCAATCTGTCAGGCATAGTTTCGAAAATTTTGGTATTGCAATTCAGCAACATCGGATCATTCCTTTGGAGGCTACGGGCCAAAAACCACGCCCACCTATATTTTTTTTACGTTTTTTTTACGTTTTTTTTTAATTTTTTTCGGCTTTAATGATTCTGTTTTGCCTTTTTTTGTCAAATAAATATTAGAATGTGACAGGTAGATCGCAAGGAGTGCATACAGATCTCGGGGGATCAATAACCCCCTGCGAGGGGCGATTTTTGTTTGTTTTTAGATTGGTAGGGTTTTTCTGCTTTGATTTGTATTAGAGACCTTAATAGAAAGCAATACGCATAGAGGTAGCCAATGGACCCACAGGGTACCTACTGACAAATAGGAGCAGTTAAAAGGGCCCCCCATGTGTCAATATGAAGAAATTTTTTTTTTTTTGTAAGATTTCTTTTTGCTTTAGTCTGACCATTCTAACTCAATATATTGGAGAAAGGTCCAAAATTTAACAAAAAAAATTTCAATCAAATTTTTAAAAAAAATTTTTAAAAAAATTTTTAAAAAAAAAATTTTTAAAAAAATTTTTTTCAAAAATATTTACAAAAAAATTTACAAAGCATTTTCAAAAAGATATTTTACAGAAAAATATTAGAAAAAAAATTTTTTTTAAAAATTTTCCAAAAAAATTTCGAATAAAATTTTACAAAAAATTTTTAAAAAAATATTTTTACAAAAAATTTTTACACACAATTTTCGAAAAATTAAAACAAAAATTTCAATATTTCTTTGAAAATGAAAATCATAACTGTAACATAACATATATTTAATATTAGGAATATACATATGTATGTATGTGTGTATATAGAGTAACATATTTTTATACCCTTCACCACAGGTGGAAAGGGTATATATAAGTTTGTCATTCCGTGTGTAATTTCTACAATATTCATTTCCGACCCCATAAAGTATATATATTCTGGATCCTTATATATAGAGAAGTTGATTGAGCGATGTCCGTCTGTCCGTCTGTCCGTCTGTCCGTCTGTCCGTCTGTCCGTGTTAGTGTGGTAATGTCATTTGCCAAGGCACCAGAAGAGATACAAAAAATTTAAGCACACCAATCTGTCAGGCATAGTTTCGAAAATTTTGGTATTGCAATTCAGCAACATCGGATCATTCCTTTGGAGGCTACGGGCCAAAAACCACGCCCACCTATATTTTTTTTACGTTTTTTTTACGTTTTTTTTTAATTTTTTTCGGCTTTAATGATTCTGTTTTGCCTTTTTTTGTCAAATAAATATTAGAATGTGACAGGTAGATCGCAAGGAGTGCATACAGATCTCGGGGGATCAATAACCCCCTGCGAGGGGCGATTTTTGTTTGTTTTTAGATTGGTAGGGTTTTTCTGCTTTGATTTGTATTAGAGACCTTAATAGAAAGCAATACGCATAGAGGTAGCCAATGGACCCACAGGGTACCTACTGACAAATAGGAGCAGTTAAAAGGGCCCCCCATGTGTCAATATGAAGAAATTTTTTTTTTTTTGTAAGATTTCTTTTTGCTTTAGTCTGACCATTCTAACTCAATATATTGGAGAAAGGTCCAAAATTTAACAAAAAAAATTTCAATCAAATTTTTAAAAAAAATTTTTAAAAAAATTTTTAAAAAAAAAATTTTTAAAAAAATTTTTTTCAAAAATATTTACAAAAAAATTTACAAAGCATTTTCAAAAAGATATTTTACAGAAAAATATTAGAAAAAAAATTTTTTTTTAAAATTTTCCAAAAAAATTTCGAATAAAATTTTACAAAAAATTTTTAAAAAAATATTTTTACAAAAAATTTTTACACACAATTTTCGAAAAATTAAAACAAAAATTTCAATATTTCTTTGAAAATGAAAATCATGACTGTAACATAACATATATTTAATATTAAGAATATACATATGTATGTATGTGTGTATATAGAGTAACATATTTTTATACCCTTCACCACAGGTGGAAAGGGTATATATAAGTTTGTCATTCCGTGTGTAATTTCTACAATATTCATTTCCGACCCCATAAAGTATATATATTCTGGATCCTTATATATAGAGAAGTTGATTGAGCGATGTCCGTCTGTCCGTCTGTCCGTCTGTCCGTCTGTCCGTCTGTCCGTCTGTCCGTCTGTCCGTCTGTCCGTCTGTCCGTCTGTCCGTCTGTCCGTCTGTCCGTCTGTCCGTCTGTCCGTCTGTCCGTCTGTCCGTCTGTCCGTCTGTCCGTCTGTCCGTCTGTCCGTCTGTCCGTCTGTCCGTGTTAGTGTGGTAATGTCATTTGCCAAGGCACCAGAAGAGATACAAAAAATTTAAGCACACCAATCTGTCAGGCATAGTTTCGAAAATTTTGGTATTGCAATTCAGCAACATCGGATCATTCCTTTGGAGGCTACGGGCCAAAAACCACGCCCACCTATATTTTTTTTACGTTTTTTTTACGTTTTTTTTTAATTTTTTTCGGCTTTAATGATTCTGTTTTGCCTTTTTTTGTCAAATAAATATTAGAATGTGACAGGTAGATCGCAAGGAGTGCATACAGATCTCGGGGGATCAATAACCCCCTGCGAGGGGCGATTTTTGTTTGTTTTTAGATTGGTAGGGTTTTTCTGCTTTGATTTGTATTAGAGACCTTAATAGAAAGCAATACGCATAGAGGTAGCCAATGGACCCACAGGGTACCTACTGACAAATAGGAGCAGTTAAAAGGGCCCCCCATGTGTCAATATGAAGAAATTTTTTTTTTTTTGTAAGATTTCTTTTTGCTTTAGTCTGACCATTCTAACTCAATATATTGGAGAAAGGTCCAAAATTTAACAAAAAAAATTTCAATCAAATTTTTAAAAAAAATTTTTAAAAAAATTTTTAAAAAAAAAATTTTTAAAAAAATTTTTTTCAAAAATATTTACAAAAAAATTTACAAAGCATTTTCAAAAAGATATTTTACAGAAAAATATTAGAAAAAAAATTTTTTTTAAAAATTTTCCAAAAAAATTTCGAATAAAATTTTACAAAAAATTTTTAAAAAAATATTTTTACAAAAAATTTTTACACACAATTTTCGAAAAATTAAAACAAAAATTTCAATATTTCTTTGAAAATGAAAATCATGACTGTAACATAACATATATTTAATATTAGGAATATACATATGTATGTATGTGTGTATATAGAGTAACATATTTTTATACCCTTCACCACAGGTGGAAAGGGTATATATAAGTTTGTCATTCCGTGTGTAATTTCTACAATATTCATTTCCGACCCCATAAAGTATATATATTCTGGATCCTTATATATAGAGAAGTTGATTGAGCGATGTCCGTCTGTCCGTCTGTCCGTCTGTCCGTCTGTCCGTCTGTCCGTCTGTCCGTCTGTCCGTGTTAGTGTGGTAATGTCATTTGCCAAGGCACCAGAAGAGATACAAAAAATTTAAGCACACCAATCTGTCAGGCATAGTTTCGAAAATTTTGGTATTGCAATTCAGCAACATCGGATCATTCCTTTGGAGGCTACGGGCCAAAAACCACGCCCACCTATATTTTTTTTACGTTTTTTTTACGTTTTTTTTTAATTTTTTTCGGCTTTAATGATTCTGTTTTGCCTTTTTTTGTCAAATAAATATTAGAATGTGACAGGTAGATCGCAAGGAGTGCATACAGATCTCGGGGGATCAATAACCCCCTGCGAGGGGCGATTTTTGTTTGTTTTTAGATTGGTAGGGTTTTTCTGCTTTGATTTGTATTAGAGACCTTAATAGAAAGCAATACGCATAGAGGTAGCCAATGGACCCACAGGGTACCTACTGACAAATAGGAGCAGTTAAAAGGGCCCCCCATGTGTCAATATGAAGAAATTTTTTTTTTTTTGTAAGATTTCTTTTTGCTTTAGTCTGACCATTCTAACTCAATATATTGGAGAAAGGTCCAAAATTTAACAAAAAAAATTTCAATCAAATTTTTAAAAAAAATTTTTAAAAAAATTTTTAAAAAAAAAATTTTTAAAAAAATTTTTTTCAAAAATATTTACAAAAAAATTTACAAAGCATTTTCAAAAAGATATTTTACAGAAAAATATTAGAAAAAAAAATTTTTTTAAAAATTTTCCAAAAAAATTTCGAATAAAATTTTACAAAAAATTTTTAAAAAAATATTTTTACAAAAAATTTTTACACACAATTTTCGAAAAATTAAAACAAAAATTTCAATATTTCTTTGAAAATGAAAATCATGACTGTAACATAACATATATTTAATATTAAGAATATACATATGTATGTATGTGTGTATATAGAGTAACATATTTTTATACCCTTCACCACAGGTGGAAAGGGTATATATAAGTTTGTCATTCCGTGTGTAATTTCTACAATATTCATTTCCGACCCCATAAAGTATATATATTCTGGATCCTTATATATAGAGAAGTTGATTGAGCGATGTCCGTCTGTCCGTCTGTCCGTCTGTCCGTCTGTCCGTCTGTCCGTCTGTCCGTGTTAGTGTGGTAATGTCATTTGCCAAGGCACCAGAAGAGATACAAAAAATTTAAGCACACCAATCTGTCAGGCATAGTTTCGAAAATTTTGGTATTGCAATTCAGCAACATCGGATCATTCCTTTGGAGGCTACGGGCCAAAAACCACGCCCACCTATATTTTTTTTACGTTTTTTTTACGTTTTTTTTTAATTTTTTTCGGCTTTAATGATTCTGTTTTGCCTTTTTTTGTCAAATAAATATTAGAATGTGACAGGTAGATCGCAAGGAGTGCATACAGATCTCGGGGGATCAATAACCCCCTGCGAGGGGCGATTTTTGTTTGTTTTTAGATTGGTAGGGTTTTTCTGCTTTGATTTGTATTAGAGACCTTAATAGAAAGCAATACGCATAGAGGTAGCCAATGGACCCACAGGGTACCTACTGACAAATAGGAGCAGTTAAAAGGGCCCCCCATGTGTCAATATGAAGAAATTTTTTTTTTTTTGTAAGATTTCTTTTTGCTTTAGTCTGACCATTCTAACTCAATATATTGGAGAAAGGTCCAAAATTTAACAAAAAAAATTTCAATCAAATTTTTAAAAAAAATTTTTAAAAAAAAAATTTTTAAAAAAATTTTTTTCAAAAATATTTACAAAAAAATTTACAAAGCATTTTCAAAAAGATATTTTACAGAAAAATATTAGAAAAAAAATTTTTTTTAAAAATTTTCCAAAAAAATTTCGAATAAAATTTTACAAAAAATTTTTAAAAAAATATTTTTACAAAAAATTTTTACACACAATTTTCGAAAAATTAAAACAAAAATTTCAATATTTCTTTGAAAATGAAAATCATGACTGTAACATAACATATATTTAATATTAAGAATATACATATGTATGTATGTGTGTATATAGAGTAACATATTTTTTTTAAATGCGTTTGATTTTTTTTTTTAAATGCGATTGATTTAAAATAGATGAGATCTTTGTTTAAAACCTAGGTGCATTAAACACATAGACATCATCAGGATACCGGGTAAAAACTGCCAAAAATAAAATACACACGTTTATAGGTAAACGTTTTTTTTTTTTTGAAGCCAGTATAGCTACATGGCTACACGACCACCGTTGTGGATGTCGTCAACTTAGGCTAATTTCTATTTTATTCAACAAAAGAAAATGTCACAAATTACATGATTATTGTAAATTACAAATTCATATACAAACAAAAAGTTTTGGAGGAGATATTAAAAAGTTTTTGAAAAAGTTATTTAATTTTATAAAAGCAAAATAAGTATTTCTACAACAATGTCAGAGTTTACGATGTAGCGTCGGCTTCAATATCATTAAGTAGCTGACAACACGGCGACAATTGTAGCAAACGGAATTTGTTTTCATTTGTCTTCTATTTCTTTAACTCATGAATAATGATTTTTTCTTATACGACTTTATTTAAATAAAGAGTCAACAATATGGATAATGCTGTACATGTCTGTATAAATAAAATCACCGTGGTGAAGGGTATAGAAGATTCGGCACGGCCGAATATAGCACTTTTACTTGTTATATATAAATATTACTAACAAACTTGTATGACAGTCTAAATAACAAGGTAACTGGTCTTATTAACAAGTGTTCTAAGAATTTTAAAACTCATAAATAAACGAATATTTATTTCAGATTTATAATAAAATTATAAAATACTCATTGAGTATTAAAATCATCACATTCATTAAAGCATGTGATACAAAAAATACTCGTATATAATCCAATGTTAATGGCTCAAATTGTGATTTGTATAAAAACTGTTATGAATTTTATCAGCATAAAATTGATATTTCATTCTTGCTTAACGCATTGTTGCTATTAAACTTTCTTTCTTTCTTTGAATTTTAAATTATTATATTTGGACCCTTCCAGTGACAAAAGTTATTATGTCAGTGATTATGAGCCATGAAGAATCACATTTTTGTATGATATTTTCTGCTTTATATTTGCAATTGTAAATATACATATGTACGTCTGAATTAAAACATATACCAGTTTAAGCTACACATACTTGTGTGCATAGCTTAATATAATAAAAACACAAACGAGTTCAAACACACTCCAACCACAATAAACATTACAACTTTTTAACACAATTTGTTCTCTTACACTATGTTGCAAACGAATACGAGTATCTATAATGAAAAAGTGTTGGCAACACTTTGTATGACTTTGTTAGAGCACAATTATTTTTCCTTTAGTATTCAATAGCACATGTGTAGTAGAGTACATGCTTTTAAGTACAAATATGTTTCATGTTTGTAGCATCATCGTCATCATCAATAACCATATCAGTAGTACCGATAGTAATACAAGCAATTGCCTCCCTCTATAAATACAAATATCTTAACAAAACCAATAAAATTTAAAGAAACTTAAAAAAAAAATTTGTTGTAGCACTTAATAAGCTTTTGTTGCTATTTTTCATTATTATGTAAATTTTTTCGGATTTCCTAAATTGCAATTGATACATAAAAAAAAGAAAGATGTACTTTTTTCAATAGCCATTTTTTGACAGATCACGTGTGAGTCGTGTCATGCTGTCATGTTATTTTTGTTTAGTATTGTTTGGCATTTCATAATGAAGAGATGTACGCATGAATCGCTTCGCTCTATGGGCTCTTGAAAAGTTCCAAGAAGATCCGACATTTCAAAGCAAATTTTGTTTAGCGATGAAGCCCATTTCTTGCTCAATGGGTAAGTAAACAAACAAAATTGCCGCATTTGAGACGAAGAGCAACCTGAAGATATTCAAGAGCTGCAACTTCATCCAGAAAAAACAGCGGTTTGGTGCGGTTTGTGGGCCGGTGGAATCATCGGTCGATATTTCTTTAAAAATGATGCCGGTGCGAACGTAACCATCAATGGCGACCATTATCATGCCGTGATAACCGACTATTTGATGCCTGAATTTAAAGCTTGTGATCTCGGCTACATTTGGTTTCAGCAAGTCGGCGACACTTCCCAGACATCGCATTAGTCAATGGCTTTATTGAGAGAACATTTCGATTAGAACATAATTTCACGTTTTGGGCTGGTCGATTGGCCACCAAGATCGTGTGACATCACACCGTTAGACTTTTTCCGGTGGGGATATGTAAAGTCTAAAGATTATGCGGATAAACCCGCTTCGATTCAGGCCTCGATTCTCCAGTTACTAGTCGCAATGGTTGAACGAGTCATCGAAAATTGGACTCAACGGATGGACCATCTGCGACGTAGCAAAGGTAGACATAATCTTTAAAAAATAAATGCCAAAGAATGTTCTTTCAAATGATATTAACATTCTCCATTAAATTCATTGAATTTTCTGTGTTTTTTCTTTAAAAAAGTAGGGAACCTCGAAATGGATCACCCCTTATAAGAAGTAATTTTTTTATTTTACAAATATTGCAAAAGGAGAACTTTTCATATCTGACAAAAATTATTAAACTTAGTGTTAGTCACGGTACGTCCTAGCCTATTATTATTTCAATCTTTTCATTCCATTCGATCAGCCTAATTTTTGACTACTTTTTCCAATAAATCTAGCCGTATGGAATTTATGGCGGCTTGAATATTCGCTTCCAATGCTTTAAGTGTTGATATTTGGATGTCATAAACCAATCACTTAACATTGTTAAAAGTAAACCAGATGAGTTAAGTAACAATAACGAAGAAGCCAGTGAACAGGACCACTTCCCAAAATAAAGTTGTCACCACGTTGATTTTGTAATAAATCGATTTTAAGCTGTATGCCGTATTGGGACTTTTTGTGGCAACCAAATGTCGTTGATGTTTGACTGATTAATTTTTTAAAATTTATTTTCGAAAGCAATAAGGCCGAATGATGCTGCCAGCGTATTACCCGCACCAAACACATAATTGTAATGAATGTAATGGTAATTTATTAACTGTTTGAGGATTGTCTTCGCTTTAGTAAATTAATTAAACTGACGAATTTTTAAAATAAATTTTATTGCAAATTTATTTTGAAAATTTTATTGAAAATTTATTTTAAAAATTTTCTTGATTTTTTTTTTTTGTAAAAATTTTATTGGAAATTTTCTTCAAAAATTTGATAGTAATTTCTAAACATAAAATCTAAATTTCCAAACAAAAAGGAAGGAAAACTAAAATAAACTTTTTGAAATCGACATGGTTGCTATGGTTTTTTGTTTTGTTTAGAAATTTAAATTTGGCTTTCTTTCTAGACTGATTGAACTTCTCATTTAGTCTATTAAGTTTTAAGCATAAGAATCTGAGTTTTTATTCAGAAAAATTGGGAAAAATCTACTGATGAGCTAGTTGAGCACTAGCGAATTAGTTATCTGGATATGCTTTCGCCATAGTAATCAATTTCTTTTATTATATTTTTTGGAAATAAAATATTTATTTAATAAATTTTCAAAGGAAGCATACGTGATTAAAAACGAATAATGTTTTCTTGAATTTTTTTTGCAAAAATTTTTATAGAAAATTTTTTGTTAAAATTTTTTGAGACTTTTTTTATAAAAATTTTACCGTAATTTTTTGAAAAAAATTTAAAGAAAATTTTATTTTAAAATATTTTGTAGGGAATTAAATTATCTGTAAATATGAATTGAAATTGAATTTGATGTTTACAAAACTGAATTTGATGTTTAAAAAATTGAGTTTAAAGTTTATAAAATTCAATTTGAAGTTAAAAACCTATATCAATCGTGAAAAAACAAATTTTTAACAAATTAAAAAAAAAAAATGTTCTTATATTTAAAAAAAGTTCTATAAAAATCTTTGAGATAGATATTCTGAAAAAAGATAATCGTTTAAATTATGAAAATAACCGGCCTTTGGATAATTGTCTAATTTTATCATTTACTTTTTGGATCTACTAAATTCTTCAGCTAACTCTTACTTTTCAAGTAAATTTAAATTAAACCCAATCTAAAAGAGAGACGGATCTAATCAGAAAATGCATTACATTGCACTGGTTGGTAGGAGTGGCATCTATACCCTAAATATGTGACATTTGACACCTGACAATATTTTCTCAATTCCAATTCAATTCATTTATTTATCCATAATATTTACATTTTCAATGACTATAATTAAATATTTAAGTGTTCAAGATTTTTCTTTTTCAGCTTAATAGTAGATTTATATTTACAAAAATTTCTTTATAAATATATACAATATAATTTTGAAGGAGAAAATTTGACAAAAAACCTATTTGATTTTTACTCAAAACTACTTATACTACTTAACTACAGACTAGATAAAAACCTAAGATGATACCAGATCATTAATATCAACGAAATCAGAATGCAAACATCTAATATTAAACTTATGTGTAAACCTATTGATCTTTTCTGGAACTAATTCCAAACTGGCAATATTATGAAGGCGGGTGGTAGAAAAAAAACCAAGGTATTTTATATATTAGTTTTAATAATTTATTTTGTGCTATTTGCAGTTTTTTTAATATGGCATGATGCGCTAGTAGACCAAACAGGGACTGCATAGAACATAACAGCATGGAAAATTGATTTTAAAATGAGTTTTTTGTTATTAATGTTAAGGCTAGATTTACGATTTATAAAAGGGTATATCATACGGGTTAATACGTTAACTTTATTTATAATGTAAGGAATATAATTTTTAAATTTCATTTTCGGATCGAGCATAACACCGAGGTATTTTAGTTTTTGTTCCCACAGGATAGGATTATTATTTAAAATAATATTGGTCTGTGGTATATAACATTCTTTTCGTTTCCGGGTAAAATATATCGCCTGTGTTTTTCACAGTTTAACAAGATTTTCCATTTATTAAAATAGGACAATATCTCAGATAATGCTGTATGTAGGTTAGCTACTATATCAGCCTACAGCCATAATTTCAGAACTTAGGTTAGCTGTGTCATCAGCGAAAATTAACAAGGTGCAGTAGTCGAATTGGGGAAAATCAGATGTGTATAAATTGTACAGGACTCGGGATAAATATGACCCTTGGGGTCAACCGGCCGTTAAGGGATGGAGTCTAGAATGGTGCGAACCGATATGAACTTTAAAAAAAACGAGAAGTGAGAAAACTGTGAATTATTTTTGTCAATGCTATTGGGAAATTTAAATTTATCATTTTGAAAACGAGACTGAATCAAAGGCAGCCTTGACATCCAACGATATTCTCTCAAATTTTTTTTGAACTCCCAAGATCTTGGCAATTTTATTTCGCAATCTTAAGGAAGTCGTCGAATTATGGCAGAAATAACTAGAACTAATCCCCTCCTAGATTTCCAGTAATAGAGTGTCAGCGCACTAAGCCCGATTATTTGACACAGTTTTGAAAACAAACTTATGATGTATATCCAAACATGTGGATCTTTCCAATAATGCCTTTGATAAAAAACTTTAGACTAGCAGCCCAATATTCAAAAGTCCTACTGGAATGCCGAAAAATTGCATATCTCACAAGATACTTGAAAGACAACAACGCTACTTGACGGCATATATTTAAAAACTTTAAAAGACGATGTATTGGCGAAATATTTAAAAAATACTTTTACACGGAATATATAGACAGGCAGAATCATACAGTCATGTATGTAACCCTATTATTAATCATTACAAAACTGTTTGGGAACAGCTCAACACGAATTAGAAAAAAACAATACTACTGAACAAACTGACATACTAGTGTTTTTAAAAATATTGCACAAGACATCTCTTATCATGTACAACCAATTCTGTTTTTACACGGTTTTGATTTAACACGGTTTGAAAATAAAAAAAAAAAAATTTACACGATTTTATGCCATTTAGTACGTCTCAAAATTTTTTGGGCTTATTTTTATATATATTTTATTTGTAAAATTTAAGTTTCGCGAAATATTTTCATATCAAAATTTTAGAGGAATTCCCTGTTTGTGCATAGAAGCATTTTTAGCATTGTTAGATCAATTGAAATGTGTTATTATTTTGTGAACGAAAACTACAAATAAAATTTTTACAACGTAAAGCTACTTCTTTAGAAAACAAAATTTAAATTTTATATCACCTTCGAAATGGAGAAGGCTCAACATTTCTTAGCAAAATGTTCGGTTTAAAAGAAGTCACAGTAAGAACTATAAAAAAATTAAAATTCAATTAGACAATCGTTGATTTCTAGAACAAAACTATCTGTTAAGTCTTCATCATACACTAAAGATGTAAATAAACGGTGCAAATACACATTACCTATATGATTTAGTAAAATACACATGACTGCTTGTTCTGAAAAAATTCTCGTTTTTCACTAATTTTAATAGGTTTTAGAGATAAGGAACCAATCACCTATTTTTTTATATGATCAATGTCTTTTTTTACATCGTTTTTATTTACACGGATTTTTCTGGAACCAATCTACCGTGTAAAAACAGAATTAGGTGTATTGACTACACGCTAAAAAGTTGTACAAAAAATAGCTATTCTGCACTACCTGCAAATATGCTACTAACGTTAAGTTTTGCTATGGAATTAAAAAAAAAAAAAATTGTTTTTTGTTTTAGAAAATTTTATTCAAAACTCAAAAATATTTAACGAGACCAGTAATAATAAAATTTTTAAAACGAAAAATAATTATACCAAATTTTCACCATATGCTTATACTAATTATAAATATGTATGTACATGTATCCATAAACAGTTACTCATGCATTAAAAAAACATTTTAAGAAATTTCCAAGTCATCGTTTAAAAAATTGGAAACAAACTGTTTAAGAGTATTATACATTAAAAGGCATACACACTGCATAAACACTATAGATAAAATAACTTAACAAACATCAGCAATATCATTGGCAGCTAAAGTTAAAAAATCTACATGCTAACATGTGTATGTGTATAGTTTGAAACGTATACGAGTACAGCATTCAACACTTATAAATATTTTCAAAGTGATGTTAGTGCATATTTGGATGAACTTTTATATACAGTGGGAGTTAATTTCGTTTACAATATATATTTCATTTGTAATCACTGTGAACAATGGCGGTCCTAGAGCCATATAGATTTACCAACTAAACTACAGCCACCTAATATTGGCAATCTTTTAGCTGAAGATGTTCTTTTTTAAACTGTTATATTTTTGTGTATTCCTTCAATAGAATAATTAATTTATTCCAAATTTACGTAAAACTTACTCCAAAGTCGTCAAAAAAGGCGAGTCTTAATTGGGAATCGAAAGTTATCCACAGACTGGTAGACTAGCACTTCACTTGCTAATCTATCGGGGTTTTCACATTTGAATAGCAAACACTCTTAGTTATTTTAAATATGGACTGTGAAAGTAATTATTATGTGATCAAACAAGACAATCATAATTGCACTGATACTACATGTGTACATATAAGCCACGTTTGTACAAGATGCACCAAAACTGAGTCTCCAATACGATTCATATGGAACCCTACACCCCATTTAAATCAGGTTAGAGTACAAGAACTAGCAGTTGAGAGTTTTCATGCAAAAAAAACATGTTCTTTTAAACATCTCCTTGGATTTTAGTAGTACTGTAACTGTTTTTTGTGTACCTCCCAATGATTCTACAAGCTTCTCTAGCGTTCTACTCTGAGCTTTACCGATCAACGACTTTATATTTCGTATTCAATATTTTAGGTAGTCCAAATAAATTTATATATAAATATAAGTTAGTCCAGAATTAGCATCAATATAATTTAGAAAATTCTAAGACAAGATTATCAATACAACAATTTAGTTTGCCTTGGTTTAATAGTAACAATTTAATGTGGTACAATCTACATTAAATTGTTATAAATACAATGTGTAATAAATATTGTTTCAGCTGTATTCAAATATATTTTTTACAATATGGAGTTTTTGCCTGCCTTTTTAATTCATTATCAACTTGCTGAGCCCGTTGGCCACAAACTTGGCTGTTTTTCTTCTAGTTGATATAATTATTACGTTTATTTTGTTCTTTACTGTATAATTAACACTATAAAAATGTATTTCATTTTACCCATATGCAGTTGCGAATAATAAATATAAATATGGTAAATATGCAACTAAGGAAAGTGACAACAGTATTTTGTTATAATAAGGAAAATTATGCAACAACAACAGCCAACAGAAAAAAAAACAATAACAGCAACAGCAACAAATAGCAATACATTATGAGAAAAATCATATTAAAAAATGAAATATACGAAAGAATATTTTTTTTTTAATATAAACATATAGAATATGCTGAAGTAATGTTAACACATAGACACTGGCACATTTGCATACATTAAAACATTGGCAAGTATTTTTTGCTTCTGATTGTGTGAGTGTTTGTGTGTTACAGCAACAAATTATCATTGATGCACTATTTAGTAGAACAGCAACATAAACAACAGCTAACGAAGAGTAAAGTTAAAAACAGCAACTTATAAATAAATTTAACAACATTATGTGACACAAACTTACATACAAACAAACATATACATACAATGATAGATAGCACATTAAAAAGTGCTGGAGAGCAAAAGAATGTATCAGCTAAGAGCAACCATAAGTTGCAAAACCGATATATTTTAAACGGAAGGAAATATGAAAAAATGTTTTATTTGAGTGAGTATGGGAAAAGGGAAACTTTGATAAAACAAAAAAAAAAAATCAAAATGGAAAATGAGCAGTAGACATTTTATACGCCAAAAGAAAATAAAAATAAATATCAGCTAAAGACTGGGAGTATGTGGAGGTGTGAGTTTAATAAAGCATGTGCTGCATTTGATGGTGATGAACGTATGTTTATAATTCATCTTTAATATAAAAAATTTAAACAATAACATCAGAGAGCTTCTATTAATTTTGTTTAACACACATACGTAGCTAGTTTGAGAATTGCTTATGTTCAGTAGTAAGACACTGTGAACTTTTCCTGCCCGCAAAGAAAGTGAACTTCTTAATTTATTTATGCTAAATGAATTTATCAAAAAAAAAAAAAAAAATACCCATAGAGTAATTCCATGTCAAATCAACCAAATTTACCACTTCCGATTTTATTGAAACTTTTGCTGTTTATATTCTTTGACTTTCTGAAGCCAAAAATAATTAAAAAAAATCTATCTCTTACGGTTTTTTAGCTATATGTATAGCTATCAAAATAGGAAAATATCGTTTTTTTCATATAAGCTCGAGGATTAATCATATTCTTTTTTCAGTTCTATAAGCCCTAGGAAGTTGAGTAATAGCTCATTTTAAAGGGGATTTCACACGCTTTAATTTTAGATCAATCATAAAAAAAACAATTTTTTAATAAATTTAAATTCATATATGTTTTTAATGTGGCTTAGTAAGTACACCATAAAAATTTCAGTGTGGGACCATGGTGGGATCAAAAAAATCAAAAGACACTATGTCAAAGATTTTTATAAAATTTTTTTTTAAATATAAGAAAAAAATTTGTTTTTCATGATTGATAGATATCAAATTGAAGCGTATGAAATCCCTTTTAAAATGAGCTATTACTCAACTTCCTAGGGATTATAGAACTGGAATTAGAATATATTTAATCCTCGAGCGCATATGCAAAAAAGCGATATTTTCCGACTTTTATAGCTGTATAGCTAAAAAACTATAAGAGATTAAATTTTTTTTAAATTATATTTGGATTCAGAGAGTCGAGGAATATAAATAACAAAAGTTTCAATAATATCTGAAGTAGTCATTTTGAGTGCCTTGTTGATTTGACGTGGAATTACCCCATAACGTTTTATAATAAAAATGCAATTTATTTATTGGGGGAAAAGAGCTAGTTTCTATACATATTTTCCTAATTTAATATAAGCCAAAAATACTCTATTTTTTCGTTTATTGATTCACAGCATTTAAACTATAATAAACAATCGTTAACAATATTAATATTAATAGTAAATACAAAAGTCCCAGAAACGAGCTCTCGAGTATAAAAAATATAGTAATAAATATATTTTGTTTACAAAAAAGGATTTAAATACGTACTTCAAATGAAGAATATATGTATAGTTTTTTTTAGTTTAAATGTAATGAAAATTTTATTTAAAAACATTACATTTATTGGCAGGTGTTAAAATTATAGTCAAGGAGTAAAAAGAGAAAATGTATAATTACTTATTCACTTAGCCACCAAAATTTTTTAGGTTTCGTTTTTTGTAGACAACAAAAATCTTTATTTGAGATGCCAAAAATATTCTATAAGTAATAAATTCTACAAAACACAATGAGAAGTGTATATTTTTACAGATTATTAAAGCTTTAACAAAACACCAACAAAAAAAAGAAACACTTTTTTATTTTTCCTTACTGTCCTTCTACAACTGGATGGTTTTTTTCCATCGGTTAATGCAGGTGGAATGAAATGCATACACAAGCAAATTTTGTTCTCGCAAGAGAATCGAAAAATAACAAGTGTTGCCAAAGGTTTGCACAAGCAACTGCATGTTTAGTTATATATACAATTTTTGGGAATTTAAATATTATTTATTTAATATTATGCTAATTACTCATAACGTTTTATAATAAAAATTCAATTTATTTGCTGGGGGAAATTTTATATGTATTTTTCACGCTCATAATCGAATAACAAAAAGTTTTCTGCCTATGTTCATACATGAATGCATGTGCCTGTTTGTTTTTTGTAATATACATATATGAATCGTGATAAATTTGCTTCTTTTCATTAATGTTCGTTTTAATAAATGTACATGTTCATTTATGAACGTTGAACATTTATAAAATTTATCATAAATGAACTTAAAAGAATTTTCTGTCTACGATCGCACACGCAGAAGAAAGAAATAAAAAAGAAACAAAGAAAATATTTTGTTACTGCATACGCCGGCAGATGTTACATTACATTACAAAATATGTTTATCTAATGGAATGCATAGCTCACATTTTTCTACGATCTTTTCATTTATGTAAGATTATCAAAATTTTAAATACTCAAATATGAACACATGCGTAAACAGCAAAACTTTTTCTCATTTATTCACTTTTGAACTGAAAGGGAAAAAATAAATCGTTGAATTCATAAATGAAAAAACACAAAATATTTTGTAGTCTCTCACATGTAGGAGAAGATGCGGCTAAGAAATGTACACATTCATACATGAATGAACAGTATGTGAATATTATGGTACTCTGCTTTTTTACCAACATAGGCCGATGAGGTTCACAGCGTACCTAACCTAAACTCACAATATTTTTGAATAAACTTTAAATTGCAATATTCTTTTTTTTATGTTTTTTTTAAATTCAATCCAATAAGACTAATACTTTAATTTGAATGTTGAATATGGAAAGTGCTTTTAATTAAAGTATTTAGAATTTCTTCTCTGACTTTCTGCCCAATAAAAATATCGATTTTTGCAATTGAGTGTTTCTATTTCAGTTATAACCTAAACTATTTTCTACCAGTATTCTTAATTGTGCCCTTATTTTAAACTCTGATAATCTAATATGAAGTATAAAAGAGTTCAAGTTCAGCTATTGCCAGACAAAAATATTGTAATGCATCATTTCTGCATCATCTATGTTGTTTGGTGAATAAAAGCAATATCCCTACTTATTAGTCGAACGTGATTACGATCATTTAAGATGTTACGGTTAAACTGTTAAAATATGTTGCTGGCATATTAGGTCTTTATGGATATTTAAATCTATACATATAAAAAATACTAACTCATATCCGTCTCTCTGCCTGTCTGCTTTTCATTGACGTTCGCATCACGTAAAAACTACTAGATGGCTTTTAACAAAATTTTGTGAGGACTTACCTATGTATCCTGGTCCCAATATAGGAAACTTTTTTCCGCAAAAATATCTTAGAAAGTGGAGAAAAAGCAGTGAAAGTACGCAGTTGAACTAACCGGATATGAATACTTTACTTTTTATAAAGTAAAAAAATACATAAACTGATACGTAGCGTATCTTAAGGCGAAACTGAGAACGCCGGTATTACGACATAGCACTATATCGCCGGCGAAGTAAAATAATTATTAATTGGCTATGCTAGCTTCAAACTAATTCGCCTAACACCTGAAGCGCTTGCGAACCTTTACTATCGCACTATCCATCTGTGTTACTTCTCTTAAAAAAAAAAAAAAAACTAGAAACATAATTGTTTTTGGTGCGGATTGCTTTGAAAGCAAAATCGAACAAAATATTAAAGGACGCTGACGAAGTGGCGGGCACAGCTAGTTATTAATAAACCAGTAAAATCTTTCTTTTAAATTTGAAACTGAGACAGTACCCTAAAACTTAAATCTATCGCCCCATATTGGTTTAAGGATTGAATTAAAAGGTTGTATCTTGAAATCGAAGCTTACTGTTGAGTTTCTACCAATAAGGCAATTTATTTGTATTTAACTTTATTGGTGTCAAGTTTGCTTTTGTGTGACTTCTCCAGGCTATTCTTTCGCGCTCAAAATTGCCTTCTATTTAGTAATTAATTTTTTCTCTAATAGTTTTGACATATTTGGTAACATAGTTATTGGTCTAGATGATTTTGCCAACGTCTGATTTATTTCTGGCCTAGAAGTCATATTAAGCAGAGTAACCTAACAAGAGTAACAATCTACGTCTTGAAATAGAAAGAATTATTTGCCACCTGGGGAAGTTCTATTAGCATATAGTTGCATATTTTTTTCAAAACCATAGGATTTAAACTTGCAATTACCCTTTTAATAAAATAAATATTAACTCAACTAAATAGCAACTTAAAGATATTAATAGGTATGTTCAGAATAATTTTATTTTTTAAAAGATTAACGAATAAATAGCCTTTTTCGATATCACTTCTTGCCAGAATTGGTCCACCATTTCTGACAAAAACTTACGAAACAAACAAGGCCCATAATTAAATCGATAGTAAGTAGCTCCAAGTTGTTTCCAATAGTTTCTCATTTTATAAAATAGAAAAACTAATTTTGAATTGTGCCACTAAACCACTTCAGCATACAAAAAGTTAAAAAGAATCTACATATGAAAAGCAATGGCAGAACATAGAGTAATAATAATGATCATCAGCAAAAGTAAGGAAGGAAGTCAAGGTTAGTGCGGATATAAGCAATGCAATATGTTACTCGGTGTGTCTTGTGTTGATGTGTCGTAGTCATACGTTATTGTTGCCATAATTCATACAACAAGGTATATAATAAATGAATGCTTTTGTAAGTAGATGTCTGTGTATGCTTTAGTATTCACGTAACCGTTTTAATAGATGTTCGGAAATTCTGAATATGAGAAAGCGCGAAAAGTAGCAACAATAACATGTTAATATCCGTCATGAGACAATATAAATAATACAATAACAACTAACACCTTCACACTTCTACATAAACAGAACAGTTGTAACGGCAACAAATATGACAACATCATGTGTATGACGAAAATAAAATACTTGAATAAAAACTGTCACACAATGATGGCACAGACACAGTCAGACACACTTATCACCTACTCATCACACGTAGTCTCACAGTAATAAAGTCATTTACGTATGTGTATGCTTGCTGCATTGTTCATGTGTCAGTAGTAGTTAGAACAATTTTAGTTAAAGCTAAAACGGTAACATAAACATCCGGAATTTACATAAATAGCAAATATAACAATAGTAGCAACAACTACAAATATAGCAGTAACTACTAACAACAGTCAACCACTGAAACATTAAAAGGAACAAAATAAAAAATAAAAATATAAAAAAACACAAACACACATTAGCCTTACATTAGCCTGTGCCCAAATGTACGGGTATGTGTGCGTGTGTACATGTGAAAAATAGAAAACAGCAAAATGTGTAAATGTATACGAGTATAAAAAAACATCTAGAGAAATTGTTTATTGGGTAATTCCATGTCAAATCAACCAAAAAAAATTTTCAAATTTACCACTTCCGATTTTATTGAAACTTTTGTTGTTAATATTCTTTGACTTTCTGAAGCCAAATATAATTTAAAAAAAATATATCTCTTACAGTTTTTTAGCTATTGAGTTATCAAAATAGGAAAATATCGATTTTTTGCATATAACTTCGAGGATTAAATATATTCTTATTTCAGTTCTATAAGCCGTAGGAAGTTGAGTAACAGCTCATTTTAAAGGGGATTTCATACGCTTTATTTTGATATCAAACATGAAAAAAACTAATTTTTAATAAATTTTTTTCTTATAAATTATTTAATATTATGCTAATTACCCATAACGTTTTTTAATAAAAATGCAATTTATTTGTTCTGGGAAAAGTGCTAGTTCCTATACGTATTTCACTGGTTGCTCAGGCCAGATCGGCCAGGAAACGTTTTACATAATTTTAGAGAAGCCAAATATACTCTATAAGTAATAAAATTCTACAAAACACAATGGCAAGTATGCATGTTATAGAAAAATATTACAGAATATTAAAGCTTCAACAAAACACCAACAAACAAACCACGTTTTTATTTTTCCTTACTGTCCTTCTACAATTGGATGGTTTTTTTGCCATTACTGAATGCAGACGTAAGGTGTGATGAAAAGCATACACAAGAGAATCTAAAAATAACAAGTGTTGCCAAAGGTTTCTTATATTTAAAAAAAAAGTTTTATAAAAATATTTGAGATAGTGTCTTCTAATTTTTTTTTTTTTAAATTCATATATGTTTTTTAGTGTGGCTTAGTGAGTGGAACCATGGTGGGATCAGAAGTTATATTAAAAAAACTTCATTTTGACTCATTACAAACTGAAAAAATATACATTTTTTAATAAACTGGGTATTTAAGGTATGAAATATTCCTTAAAACTGAAAATGATGTAGTTTTTTTAACATAACTTCTGATACTCACCATACCGCATTTAAAAACATATATAAATTAAAAAAAATATCATAAGCTTTTTATTAAACTTTTTTTTAAATATAAGAAAAAAATTTTTTAAAAATTAGTGTTTTTCCATATTGATATCAAGTTAAAGCGTATGAAATCCCCTAGGGCTTATAGAACTGGAATTAAAATATATTTAATCCTCGAGCGCATAAAGCAAAAAAGCGGTATTTTCCGACTTTTATAGCTAAAAAACTATAAGAGATAAAATTTTTTTTAATTATATTTGGATTCATAGAGTCAAGGAATATAAATAACAAATGTTTCAATAAAATCTGAAGTAGTCATTTTGAGTGCCTTGTTGATTTGACGTGGAATTATCCTATTACCGTTTGTTAAGCCAGCGAAATTTTAACAGATATATGTACATGCATGCATACACGTTCTCCAAACATTTATCCATTCATACTTCTATTCATCCATTTGTTTGACTAAAGGGTGCACTTTGAAAAAGTTTTAATTATTTAATTAAAACCCTTTATATATATTATATTATATATATTTAAATAAACACCTTTATGAGTATAAAAAAGATATAAAGAATTGCGTTTGAAGAACATAAAAATTAAACTTTGGCAACAGTACTTGGGACAATAATGTAAGAAATCGAACATCCACAAAGATCAGTAATACCGACAACATGCAACAACATATCTGCTAGCCCACAACATGCTGAATGATCTTGTTTACATTCAACTAAGAAGAAGGGATATTGCTTCTCTTGGCCAAACATCAGAAAGGTGACCAAATTAATAACAATAACAACCGTGTCACCCTACAGTTTTTGTCTTGCACTGCCTGGACTTAAGTATGTATATTTTAATTTTTTTCTATATATTTAAATTTTTTTGCTTTTTTTGATATTCAACAAAGCAAAGAAGACACTTGCTGGCTGTACCACGAACCCAAATTGATGTATGGTTTTGCAATATACCAAGCTCACACAAGATGACTCGTCGCATTGTTGTTGTGTTTGCTTGCCAATTTAGTTTCGCATCTTTGCTATGTGATTGGACGTGACATACTTTTTCATTTGTTTTTAGTAATGAATCACAACTGCGACCAGCATTCGATGTCGAACGTCGAAATCGTTGTGCCCAAGTTTTGAATACAGACATGCTGGCTCCAGTCTGGGTAGAAATGTTTAGATTTTGTATTATAAGTTTAGACTAGCTGTGCCCAAACACGTTGTGTGCGTCCTGGAAATGTTTTCTTCGATTTTGCGTTGAAAGTAATCCACACCAAACTTACGCATTTACTTTATATAAAGGTACCCATCCCTGTATAAAATTCTAAAATTTATATAAAATTCGTTAATTTATTGTAAACTTCTGTAAAAGGTAATTGAAATATTTTAATAACAATCTAATTTCACAAAGTAAAAATACAAATCAAATACAAATTTTATTCAATTGGCTATTTGGCAGTAAGTAGTTCATATTTTGTCATTGTTTTAAAACAGCGCAATTTATTGTGCAACCTTGTTAAAAATATCTCGCTTTAAATTCATATTTTGTCATTATTTTAAAACAGCGCCATCTAATGCACAATTGTATTTTTTTTAAATAAAAAATGCCTTAAAATATGCAATACCTTTAAATCGGTAAACAAATCGGAGTATTAGCACTGCGTTTTCTCCACGTTTTCTTGGAAGTAAAATATTTTTGCGGAAAAAGAGTAGTCTATATTGGAATCAGAATACTAAGGTACCTCCTCACAAACTTTAGTTAAAATCCATATAGTTAAAATCCACATATACAGACAGAAACACAGACACACAGGATGGATATTTTATTATACGCGAACAGTTTGACAAAACACCGAAAGATATGGCCTTTTGATTAAAATATGCGCTATTTCATTGCTTATCGTCCTTTATCAATTTAATAGTTTTCTATGTTAGATTGAGACGCCACGAAATTTTCCTAGACAACTCTTAATTTTTTATTTTTTTTTTTATTTATAAAAATGATTAGTTTTGTGTGATATGAAGGTAAGGTTTTGTACTTTATCAAGAAACTTACTTGTCAAAAAGTAAACATGTAAAAAAAAACTTTTCAACATAAAACATCATTTTACACTCATAAATTTATAAACATTTATAAGACTGGATCATTTACTTAGTATTTAAAGCATACTGAATATCGTAGGAAGTAGTCAACTAATGTATTGCCTATTTTCTAATATGAGAGAAATTATTTATAAACTAACTGTAAACTACTTGTTATACTGATTACACTCATAGAAGAAACCTGAACGAGGTAATCTTGATCCAAGAGCAACATTTTATAGATGAATCATATATTTTATAGTTGAATCATATATTGGAATAGACATAAAACTTTGGTAGTGATTTGATTTATTTCATAATTTATATAGTTTAATTTTTTTGCTATATAACCATTTAATGGTGAAATGTTATTTATAGTGATGTTTAAAATTACTATAATTTGTTCATCGCAATTATATATTGTTGCTGGCAATCTAAGAGCGTAATGTACAAGTTAGTTGTTGATCAGTGTAAAAAGGCAATAATCTGGTTGTATTGTATACAATAGGTTTTGAATTGAGTATTAATCTTTAGACGGATTGAAATATTCTGAATTTCCAAGAATTATATAGTTACATAGCAATTAAAAAACCAGAAAATGTGTTTACAACCCATTCTTTTATTTATTAAAATTATTCACCAAGTGATATATTAATATTTTTTGAAAAGCCTAACCAAAAGTGTAGGCCTAAAGCAACTTATGTTTTTATAGCAATTAATGCTATGTTGCCACACAGCTTGATATGCCAAAGCTTTCAAATAGAATCATGTGATTCCGTTTAGTACTTTTAGAAAATTTTCAATAAACAATTATTTTGCAAAAAGAATAAAATATTGATTCATTATATAAATTTTGATACATTTGTTTGGGTTATCTTTAGAAAATTTTATTTATTTATTTTGTTAATATAGCTACAGAATATTTTACAAAATAATCATCTAAAAAAATATACAAGGTGTGGTTATATTACGTCAATAATGTTAACTTTGTATTTTACCAAGATAAAGTTACTTGAAATATTACACACTATTCTCACAGATGTTATGGCACTTGATTGACCGAAACAAAACTGCAATAATTTATTTATTTCCCAAAAATTTAGTTTGATTCGTTAAGGGTTGAAGCACCCTAATAATAAAATATACATATTTCACGTATACTCGTCCCCATGCATTTGCGTATATTTATCTCAATATGCAGATTTGTTTCACTTGTGATTTATGATGCTAATGACACTGTTAGATTAAAAAAAAAACAATATAGAAAAACGCTACTACACCAGATGAAAATTATATATTGTTTTTTTTTTTATTATTAAATTATGGCAAAAACTATGCCATAAAAACAATGGATACCATAGAAAAAATTTTAAAACTTAAATGCAGTAAAAATTTCTGTCAATAAATTACTATATTACTCATATTAAAATGAAATACTTAACGATGTCTTTTTACTCATAGAAACTCCCATATGTCATCTAAATTACAGACACTATGCAATGTCGCAACTAAGTGCGGACTAAAAATCAATACTAACAAAACAAAAACTATGTGCATCAATATGACCGTGAACAGGCCTTTTAGTCTGTTCGGTTCAGAAATAGAATCAGTAGCCTCCTTATTATTTCCTGCATTGGTGGTTTTAGTGATAATATAAAAGCACGTCTAAAGCTGCCTACGGTTCTCTCTCCTCGGTTTGGCAATTTAGCTCTATATCCAGAGTTACTAAAATAAAAATCTTTAATACCAACGTAAAGCCTGTGCTTCTTTACACATTCGAAACGTAAAATCCATCTAATCGAATTGCAAATAATGCAAGCTTTTGTGATACCTTGCCTCCGTAGAATTCTTAGTATATTCTGGCCTAATACTATCACCAATTTTTTGTTGGTAAGAACTCGACCGATACAGTCGGAAATAAAGCGTCGTAAATGGTCATGGCTGAGAAAATATTCAGAGGATACTTCAAGGCAAGGTACAGAATGGATGCCTCAAGGAAGTCGCAGAAAGGGGGGGGGGGCATCAAAAACCTGGCACCTTTTGTTTTTGTAGTGGCGGATGCCTGATATTTTATTTTGCCTTCATATTATCCAGTATTTTTGCAGGGGGTGGGTGGAAGGTCAGGGGAGGTTCTTCTGATGGATTGTCTAGAGGAGGTTGATTGAAGCCACTTAATTTTTAAAACCCGAAAAAACCATGGTGATGATTTTTTCGTCTTCTGCCAGGGATCGATCCTGGTGTGCTTCGTTTTGTAAGGCAAAATGTCAGGCGGCTGCCAGCCACCACAAAAAGAAAACGTAGAAAGAAATCAAAGATTGATTAGCAAAAAATGTCAAAGGAGATGACAAAAAAGCTTTTTAAATATCTTTTTAAAAAACAGAAGTTTTTAAATTTTAATTGTTAAAGTATGTTCGGCTTTTTTGGTCCTAGTATTAAATAAATTAAGCATCAACAACGGACGACACTGCAATATAATTCATTCAAATTTCCCTGAAGATGACCAACAAAGTTGGTCGAAATATCGCAATAAAATTAGTTAAAAAACAACACAAGAGTTTTTTTAATTTATTTAATACTAGGACCAAAAAAGCCGAACATACTTTAACAATTATTTATCACACCAAGGTCTACAATATACAACACGTTTTCAAATTTTTTGTTTTTATAAAAAAAAAAACAAGATAGCCTAATAAAATCAAGAAGAAAACCATTTTGAAAAAAAACCTAATAAAAACCCTAAGTTTTCTTCTTGATTTTTTCAAAAAGGTTTTTCTTATTAAAATAATAAGACTTTCTTCTTGAAAAAAAAACCATAGAGATATCTTATAAATTTTGTTCTATTTTATTAGGTATTTAGACACTGTTTTTTGTGTGTGTGCAATTACACGGAACTGATTAGTTGAAACTAAAGGTGAGCGCAAGATGTTAAAAAGTGGACAGTATTGCATGTTTTTGAAACGCAAATATTAATTGTATGTGTAGTCGAATATTACAAAACATTAAATACAGAGAACAAGAGAGCAAACAGTGCAAAAGTCAGTGCACCTGATTTGACCGGACAGTTTTATCAAGTGCAATAAATATGCTGAGCATTTCATATTGTTCACTAGTTCATTTTACTTAAATTTTTTTGAGAGTAAAATCTCTGATTTTTGAGAAAAAAAATTAAATTAGATTTTTTTTATTCATCAATAAAAGTTAAAAAAATTCAATCTGCTACAGTTTTCCACCAACCATTCAACGCGCAAATTAATATAAAATAACTAAAATACAAAGTACAAACCATAGATAACACATAGATAGTCAACTAAAACGTCAAAAACCTAAGTCTGTTGTCAAAAAACCTAAGTCTAAGAATGTATTGGTAGGAAAATTTGTATAAGTGTTGGTTTTTAAAAAAAATTCCCCACAGCACCTAAACTGCACATAGTTGTATAAAATATTTTGGAAAAATAGAATATTTTTTTACCTTCAATTTTTGATGTTAAAATTAAATAATTCTTTTGCTTTTTAATAAAAATATGAATTTTGTATTTTTCTAATATATTTATGTGCAAAAAAACGTTAGATTAAATGCTAATTTTAAATATTTATTATATTGATTTGAAAAGTTTCATCCCTTAAAAAACAAAAAAATACAATACTGTGTAGAAATAAATTTCACCAAACAAATGTCAACAAAATTAAATTTATTTTGTATTAAAAAATTTAAAATACAATAAATTGTTAAATAATTTTTTGTGCAAAAATTCAAAATTGTTTAAATATTTGGAAAGTGCAATAAAATATCGCGTAATAGTGTCTAAATGTGAATAAAAATTTTACTCCCCTAAGTGTGTTGAATTCACACCGTACCCGTATGTGTGAAGACATTTGTAGCCACGTTTTTGACATTTGGAGAGTTGGCCATCTATGTGTTATCTATGGTACAAACCCTTGCTTTTAACATCATACATTTACATATATGTTGTCTGCTATAACAGTATTTCATATCAAGAGACACTATTGAAACAAAATATAAACTACTGAAATTTTATTTCAAACAACAACAAATATTGCATTGGTTGGAAGAAGAGCAAATGCTATTGTATGTTTTTATTTAAGAGCACAACAATATTTGTATACACATGAAATCAAGTGCAAGAAAAGAGAGACCAATTCATTATAGAACACTATGAAGTTAGTCTAACAAAAAGTTTTATGCTCACGTTTAATTGAAACACACAACTAAACAAGCTTCTTCGATAATCCTACCAATTCGAACTTAGCTGGACTAAAGGTCTATTTGCACACATCAGTGCCATGCCTCGTCAGTATCACTTCCATCCAACACTGATGGGTGACAACAATTCAAAACGAAAACTGCACTGTGCCGATCATAGCTGAACGTCTCTTTTTGCCACTGAGAAAACGAACGATATTTAATTTTTCACTAACTAAATAATATCCAAAGACGTAAATCCAGTGTGTATTTTTTAATACTTTCTAATTGTGTGAGTAAGAATAGATTTTCCACAAGCCTTTAATTCCTAATATTAAATTTAATAATTTCTACTTTATTTGGTTATAGCGTTGTCAAAAAGCAATTTAAAATTAACACAAAATAAAAAATTACCCTATTTGCAATTTGATAATATGTTTATTATCTTTATTAAAAAAATGAGGAATTTAATAAATATTGATATTGCAAACAATAAAATAGTTTTATGGAATTCTAAATAACTTTGTTACATTTCCGTTTGGAAATTTATTTTTCAACTGCAAAAAATGAAAACTTCATTAGAAATTTTATGCAAACAAAAATTTGATTATTTATTGTTGAATAAATAGTGTTATTTTTCATATCTAACAAACAAAATGGAAACTGCAATAAATATTAAAGCATAAGAGGATAAAGGATTTCGTAGATTTTTAAGCAAAAATATCAAAGTTATTAGTTTTAACTTTTTTATATTTCACTCTTCACCAAACTACCATCATGAGCTTTGTACTCATACGATTTTAGTTCCGTAAACAGTCAATAAGATTTGGTTGGCATGGTTGCCAATTCATTTATAATATTTTAATTTCCTGTAGCAAAGTTTTAAATGTTTGTCCTTAACTCGACAAAATTTTTTTTGTCAGTTTTTGTGGGGACAGCTTGTATGAACTTACATTGATTTTTTATCTTTAACTGCATGTGTGCGTTCCTGAGTGTGTATAGTTTAGTGTTTGAAAATATAACAAAACTTTTCATATAAATAAAAATTTTGGTTCAAATCAAGTGCATACAATGAATAAAAAAAAAAGAAAATAACATTTATTTCTTTTTTCCTTAACACTACAAAAAAAAAAAAAAAAAAAAAAAATACTACAAATATAACTATATACTACACTATACTATATATATATATATACATACATATTGTTGAATAAAAAAGAATGGAATTAAAGTGCATTTGGAACGCATTCTAAACATTTTTAATTTTTACCAATGTTTAAGGTGCGCTTACCTTTCAAAAACATTATATGCTAAAAAATTTGTAAAGCTTTATCCTTTGAACAATTTTAAAACTTCTGTAGATTTTTATTTTAATAAACTTGCTTTTATTATTAAACTAGCTATCCCCGGTGTTCTTCGCTACACCCATCCACAAAAAATACAATAAACACTTGTAAAAAAAGTATGCTTAAACTCGAAAACACTCATTATTATCCGAGAAGCTTGTATAAAATTTAGAGTGGGTTTCTTCTGTAGTTCTCTAGTCCTCCCTTCCTAATGACCAACTTTAAAACGGAAACACACGTTATTCTTATAGTAAACAAGTAAGACTGCTATATTCGGCCATGCCGAATCTTATGTACCCTTCACCATAATAATGTTAAATATTCCCTTACTGTGTTATGAGTCCCAATTTCACAATAAGATACATTCCGTTTTTACTTTTATGATTTTCAACTACACAATTACATATAGATATAGACGATTTCGATAAGATTTATAATATTTAATATTTTCTTAAAAATATTTTGTAAAAATTTTATCAAAAATTTTTTTGTATAAATTTTATTAAAAAATTTTGTAAAAATTTTAAGGAAATTTTTTTGTAAAACTTTTTTCAAAAATATTTTTAGAAAAGTTTTTTTGTAAAAATTTTTGTGGAAGATTTTTTTTAAAATGTTACAGTAATTTTTTTTTGTAAATATTTATCTAAACTTTTTACATAACTTTTCGATAGAATTTAAGTATTAAAGAAAATATTTTATATAATACTTGACTTAAGCGTGAAGAAATAATTTTATTGAAAAACAGAAATAATAACAATAACAAACAAAACAAGAAAACAAAAACCTTAAGCTGGCGCTCGTATATATTTATGTCCATCATACTAACATTTATGCATATAAATTACTCATATAGCAAATACTTCTTTCATAATTTCGATTATATGAAGATATAATAAGAAGTTAGTTTTCTCTATATTGTATACTGAATCTGTGTATACATTCGCAATATAAATGTTTGTGTGCTGAAGCTTGAGTATGTGTTAAAAAGTTATTTTACTTCTGGTTTATTAGGATATAAATCCATTTGGAAATTTTAATTTCTTATGGCAAAATAAAAACATTTTTCCTGTATCAATATACTGAAAATTTTTCCTTTATATGTTTACTGTTAAACCCATACTTATAACTACTGTTAAATTTTGTCCCAAATTAAAAAAATAATAAAAATTATTATTATTATATTTACGAAACTAGTATAGTTATGTTTCTTTGAAATAAGTAGGACGTATTCATATTAAATCATAAGTACAAAAGGTTAGGTTTTTGTTTAAGTACAGCTTTAACTTCTCTTTTAATAATCTCTATATACATATATTTTAATTAGGAACAGTTATTTAAAAATGTAATAGGTTTTAAGCAACACTATAATAGTTATAAGTTATTATTTAATAAAAATTTCTATCGAAATGTATGTAGAAAAATCCAAAGTATCAAGAAAAGAGTGGCGTCGTGTAAAGAGGCTTTTTTATTGCCCGTAAACCTAAGTTGTTTGTGAAATTAAAATACTAGTGCAAAATACTATTAATCTGCTCGTAATACGAAACACCCAAATTAAAATCATAACACCTTAAGGTGCCGATTAAGTCCAACTACAAAAAGATAATAATCCTTATTTTGGAGAACCGAACGAAATACATAACGAACTTAAACATCAATAAGGCAAAATATTAGCGGAATAGATAGATGAAAACTGTATCGTAATATTTTAAAAATTTTTGGATAAAAAGCTTTTATATGATAATTTTATTGAAAAATATCATACACGGAACAACGTCAGACTGATGGATTAACTTTTTGGAATCTCGGGATTTAACACTAAAAAAAATAGTAGGGACGGATCTGTATATTTTGGCGCTTCAGTTTTTTTTATAACTGTTTTTTTTTTTTATTTTTATTTAATTAATTTAAAAATATATATAAGTAAATTTATTTATCATTAAGATTACGTTGTGATTAACATTTTTTTTATTTCTAATTTCGCCGAATTAAATAAAATTTCTTTGATGATGTTCGAAAAAAAATGCCAATGAAACTCAAATTGACCGTGAATGCATAACTACGAAACAAATATATAAAAAAAACAAGTAAGAGTGCTATATTCGGCCGTGCCAAATCTTCTATACCCTTCACCATGTGATTTTATTTATACATGCATTACAGCATTATCTATATTGTTGACTCTACATAAATTAAAATAAGTCATATGAGAAAAAACTCATTAGCGTAGTCAGCTACATATTTTAAAAATTATAAAATCAAAAATTTTTGTTTGTACCCATGTAGCTATACTGGCTTTAAAATAATCGGTTTTATTTTTAAATTTTTAGTCGGTATCCTGATGTTGTCTATGTGTTTAATGCATCTAGGTTTTAAAACAGAGATGTTATCTATTTAAAAATCAAACGCATTTAAAAAAGTATATATACATACATACATACATACATACATACATACATACATACATACATACATACATACATACATACATACATACATACATACATACATACAATATGTTCATTTTCATAGAAATATTGAAGTTTTTTTTTTAATTTTTCGAAAACTGTAAAAAATTCTTAAAAAATTTCCTCATATTAACCCCCCATATGACTTTGAACTCCTCCTATTTACCAGTGAGTACCCTGTGGGTCCATTAGCTACCTCTATGTCTATTGCTTTCTATAAAGGTTTTTAATACAAATTAAACCCTAAAAACCTAAAAACAAAGAAAAATCGCCCTCGCAGGCGTTTATTGATCCCCCGAAATCTGTATATTGCGATCTACCTGTCGCGGTCTATATATTTGACAAAAAAAAGCAAAAGAGCATCATTAAAGCCGAAAAAATATAGATGTGCGTGGTTTTTGGCCTGCACCCTCCAAAGGAATGATCCGATGTTGATGAATTGCAATCCCAAAATTTTCGAAATTATGCCTGACAGATCGGTGTGCTTAAATTTTTCTATCTCCTCTGGTGCCTTGGCAAACACTACTACCCGAATACGGACAGACGGTCATACCTGTGGTGAAGGGTATACTAAAAGAGTGGTTGATTGACAATAAAAATAGTAATAGTAAATTAATTTACTAATTTTTGGAAATTAAATTTATTAGTTATATATGGTGGTCTAAAATATAGAATATTATATAAAAAAGGCCATATGAGTGGTTATCGCTACATCCATCTTCAGCATTCTTCATTATCATTGTAATCATTTTTCTATTTAAACAGCAACCATAGGTGGTGAATGGAGAATGACAAAAGTATCATTTTTAGTACTTATTAAGTATTTGAGGCGAAACATGTATAAATGTGTTTAGCTACAGCTCAAAGAACATATCATACACACATACTCATATCAATTTCAACTTAAATAACTACACTACTTGTTCATTATTTTTCGCAATACAACTGAGTATAAGTAAAAGTTGGATAAAGTATTGACTATACCCATAGTTGTAAATACAGAACAGGAATAAGTACAAGTATTGAAATACTCTAAGTATACTTAGAGTATTTTATAAATATATGTAACTATATGTATTAATTATTTTACAATTTAAAAATACGTTTATTCATTCCTTCATCCTAATATAAAAATTATTTTGGTTCTCCATATTTAACCAATGTTCGGTTATAAACCAAATATTGCCAAACATCATCCACCTTTTTATACACATACACTTATAGTATTATACGTACTTTTCCATACTTGTAAGTATTAATAGTTAGGTAGTTATAAGTATGGGTATGACAGATACCCATCACATTATCTACCTACAACCAGTTGTACTTATACATGCATTACTTATACATTTTTAAGTTCGTTTTGCACAAATAATATATATATATATATATATATATATACGTTGGTGACGCAGTTAACGAGTAGTAAAGTAAATACTAGAAATCTTCTCATTTGTTCATTGGTATTTTAATCATATTAAATCATTACACTAACACGCATAAACTCCGTTGTAAAAATATGTGTTACAGTGAGCAAAATAAACATGTTGAGTGAATCAGTAGAAAATCTGTATCAGAGACAAACAAAACATGTTGCGTTTAGTTTTTTTTTTTCAAACTAAAACATTGCAATGTTGCTAACGGTTGTGTGTTAAAATTATCATTGTGGCAATAGAATGAATGAAATTCCAGCTTTCATTTGTTTGCATAAAGACAAACTGAATGGGAGGAATACCGATGGACAGAACAGTCAGACGGACCATCTGATAGTCAGACCATCAGTCAGACAAACCAGCAAACAATCAGTGAGAACATCAGACAGTTCGTCATCCACTCAGATCGTCGAACAATCAGACCGCCAGATCTTCAGACCGTCTAACAGACCGTCAGCTTGTCAAACAGTCAGGCCATCAGACAGTGAGTCAGACCGACAAACAGTCAGACCCTTAGTCAGTCAGACAATCAATCACACAGTCACTCAATCTATCTATCTATAAAAACCAACGTTATGTTGACCATGGTGACGATGATGCGAGTTTAATAATTTTTCTTCAACCAAATCGTACATAATGGTGACGACGGTTTTTGAGGTGACTACGGTTTTTGAGTTCAATATTTTTTCTTCAACCAAAAAGTGCTCAACGTACCTACAGAAGTTTTCACTTCAATAATAATCAATAATGGCGACGACGGTTTTTGATGACGGCGGTTTTTGGTGACGAGGGTTTTTAAAATCAGTATTTTTTCCTCAACCAAAAAGTGCTCAACGTGCCTAAAGAAGTTTTCACTTCAATAAAATCTACTTCAAGTCTACTTTCGAACCATCAATTTGGCTTCCGAAAATAACATACAAGCTATGGCACGAAGGCCTTATATACAAGTTAAAGCTGAACTTGCCCAAAAACTTCTATAAGCTCATACAAAATTATTTAATTTCAATAGCTGAGGCGGTGAGTAATTATTGTTAGTTCAAATATATTGAAGCTACAATAAACAAAATATGAAATAAGTGTACTTTATATCAAATTTAATATGAAAATTTTGTCTTAAAGTGCACTTCAAGTAGATTTTATTTCTTTTGTATAATGGCATAAGTCTTTAAATTTACTTTACGGTTGAATTTTGTAAAATTTTAATTTATATTTAATTTACTACTTCAATTAGTTTGCACAATAACAATAGAACTTCTTCATTTTTTTCAAACGCAAGGGTAAAATTGTACATTAAGCTTATTAGGTCGGTTTTCATTTCATTATCTTTTACATTCATAATCCTTTAGATTTCATAATCCTTTAGATTTAAATGAATGTTATTAAATTGAGAAATCAAATTTGTTTAAAATGGTTTATTCTATACACAAAGCTTTGGTTTCACCACGTAATATGATTATATATTTTACGATATTAATGTCAAACTGTTCGAGAGCTTCAAGCAACACTAACTTGTTTTTATACCTTTTTGTTAATTTTTATTAATTTCTTTTTGTAACTCTAAAATATTTTTCTTTTAATTATAGTTAGTCGGTGGTAAGGTTTTTGATTTTTTATATATTTTTTTTTTGGTTTGCTAAAAAACTGAAAGTAAATCTTTTCAGCACACAACATGACTTTGATTTTGTCATCATTTCTGCCTTTTATATAAATATTTACTATATACTCAAGGCTAAATCTTTTCAAATATAACCCTTTATACTTTATGAGAAAACTCTTCAGAAAATATTTAAATGACCTAAAACTTTAAAACCCCTACTGAAACAACAATAATAAAAATATTGATATTTTTGTTCTAAGATTTCATTTTATTTGTTCGCTTTTATAAATCCATGTCCCCAATCAGAACAAGTTAAGTTTTATATTGTTGTTATAGAAGATGGAAATAATATTAACATTTTTACAAACATTAAAAAAATTTACATTTTAGGTGTTTGTGCTGTAAGTTTTTTTTTTTTTTTTTTTTTATCAAATGTTTGCTAAAGTTTTCGGATTCATGAATACTGATGATAAGAAGAAAAAAAATGTTTAACAAAATACCTTTATTAGTAGAAATAAAACAAGAAGAAATAAAATCGAACAACTTTTAAGTGGTTGAAAGGGTCTCTTTTTTGTTCTTTTTGTTCATCTTTGGATTCGAAATCTCAACATATACCTAAAATACAAACAACAGCTTAACCATAAGAAGAATATTACAAAGAAATAAGTTATGTTCAAAGGACATTTAGCATGTTTATTAAAAGAAAATAATATGGGTTTCATTTTTTGGTTTCTTTAAAAAATATAAAAGCATAAACCAGCAAAAAAGAATCTCAACAATGTGAGTAATTATTAGGGAAGCGCCAGAGTTTGCATTCCAGTATGCACAATATGAGAATAATATGTGAATTGTGATAATTTTACCATTCGCATTTGCTAAAACATAGCGAATTTTTAACCCTTATGTCAACAACAGAAAAATTATGCGTACGTCAATAGCAGGAAACTTGTTTTTTTTTTGTTGATATATATGAATATTTAGAATAACAAATAACCTCTTAAGATGGAGAAAATTATACCGGGAAATATGGAACTATTTGGTCTATTATGGCACCACAAACTGGTGCCACAGTACCACAACGTATCCACTTTGGAAAAATTCAGATTAATAATTCCTAATAAAATGTGCAACATCATTATTCTGGAAATAAATAGAAGAGACCACGAATAGAGAGTTTGATTCATATTTGATCCTTCTTTTGACAAACGTATATAAACAAAGCTTCAGCAATAACGTGCATATTTTTGTAATGCTAAACAATAAACTAAGCAGCAGTTATGCAGCATGAGCCAACGTCACTGTTTATGAACAATTGTATGCTCTCTGTGGTGGTACTATTTTCACACAATACACATCGTAAAAACCCTCCGCATGCGGAATACAAATGGGGTGGGTGCGTAACCTAATTTCGTCTCATCCGTGGAACTGGACGTAACATTGTGTTCGACAACTTTTTACCAACTACAATTTGGTAAAAAGCTTAATGATGGACAGCAATTTACCGCTGTTGGATACAGTAAATAAAGGAAAAACATTTGTACTACCAAAATTTGCTATTTCAAAAAGAGGTGTACGGGAATCCCACCATATTCGATTTTAGCAACAAAATTACTTTGCATTCTACGTGCAAAAAAAATCTATTATAGTCCTTTCCCCAGTGCATATCAGAAGTGAAGTAGAAGTTCTAAAGAAGAACCCAGTAGTGATATGAGAATGAAACAAAGGTAAAGGTGACGTTGATGATATAGGGATGTATGTAGGTGCCTTTGCTGTGTATATAATTTTATAAATATAACTAAAAGCTATCCGGTTTTTACAACCCGTCGTAGGTTGCTCCTTTACAACTGGCGAAACCTGAGCCAGAAACAAAAAAGAGTGGTATATTCAGCCATGCCGAATCTTATATACCCTTCACCATAGTATTGTTAAATATTCCTTTACCCTATTATGTTTCCCATTTTCACAATAATATATATATATTTGGCTTTTACTTTTATGATTTTCAACTTCATTATTACAAATATACACCCAATTCTGTTTTTACACGATCTTTTTTTACACGGTTTTGATTTAACACGGTTTGAAAATAAAAAAAAAATACACGCTTTTATTCCATTTAGCACGATTCAAAATCTTTTGAGCTTAGATTTTATTTATAAAATTTAAGTTTTGCGAAATATTTTCATTTAGAGGAATTCCCTTTTTATGCATACAAGCATTTTTACTTGTTAGAGCAATAGAAATGTGTTAATATTTTGTGAACTATCAATGCATCTTTAAAAGAAGAAGTCGAAAACTACAAATAAAAAACTACAACGTAAAGCCATTTCTTTAGAAAACAAAATTGAAAATTTAGATCGCCTTCGAAATGGAGAAGACTCAACATTTCTTGGGTTTAAAGGAAGCTACAGTAAGAACTATAAAAATTAAAATTCTATTAGGCAATCGTTGATTTCTGGAACGAAACTATCTGTTAAGTCTTCATCATACACTAAAGAAAAAAATTTCCTGATATTGACAACGACCTCAGTGGGTCTATTGTCTATCTCTATGTGTATTACTTTCTATAAGGGCCTTTAATAAAAATCAGAGCAAAAAACCTTATCAGCCTAAGAATAAACAAAAAATTGCCCTTCGCAGGGGATTATTGTTCCGCTAAGATCTGTATTTACTGTTTGCGATCTACTTCTCGCGGCCTCCTAGAATTTCTGAAATTATGCCTGGCAAGGTGGTGGGCTTAAATCTTCTATTCCTCGTTTGGTGCCTTGAAAAACGGACATAGTTTAAACAACTTTTCTATGTATGTATCCAGATTATATATACGCTATAGGTTCGGAAATGAATATTTTAGAAATTACACACGGAATAATAAACTTATATATGTACATACATATTCTCTTTCCACCTGTGGTGACGTGTATAATAACCGCATAACTAGAATATTTTCCACACGAAATGTTATTGGAGCTAGAAACAGTTTACCTTTGAGAGCAATAGATGTTGAAGAGCATGTTAAAAATACACATGTTCATATTTATGAATGTTCTATTTTTTAATTATACTTATATTTCTGTGATATCTTAAAAACTATAATGACATAGTTATTAGAACGTAACTTAATGATATGTAGCTCGTAAAAATTGTTGAGGCTTTATGTTCTCTTGCTCTCTTTTTGCCATTTTTAGTTTATATTTTAAAAAGATTAGTAGAGCCTTAAACAATAACGGCTTTCATTTGATACATTCCAATATATGTACGTCTGGCTTACTACGCTCTATGGTATTCGGAACTATAAAAGCGAAATTAAAATACGTGAAGTATGGAAATATCTTTTAATTCGTGAAAAAAAACCCAAATTATGAAATGAAAATAATTAATATAATGAAAATGAATAATTAAATTTTATGTGATAGAGATCCGATCCACGAATTTGCATTTGATAAACAAACTTTCGCCGCATCCCTAATATTTATCACTTATAGTCTATCAAGGTTTTATTTTTTTATGTAAGAAATATCAAAGAAGAAAAATATAATAAAAATACTAAAACGTTATATTCTTATTGTAAACTTAAGAGGCTACAAACACCACAAAGAAAATCACATAACAACGTCAAACAAATAAAAAAAAGGAAGATCCATTTTTAATGTTTTTTTGGGTTAAGAAAGTTTTCCCTTTTTATAAGAAACATAAACAAACCCGAAAAAGTGTTTAAAAGACATAAGCTCAATAACAAAAAAACATTTAAAAAATAATTATGTTAAAACTCGTTTGTGTGCTTTTCACACTATACTCTAGTTTTAAAATCCTTTCTGAAAAAAATTTAAATTAAGTAGTTTACACATGCCTTATTTGCCATGAAATGCAGGTCGGAGATTGAGGGTCAATAATAAATTTTATACTTATTACAAGAAACTCATTAACACACTTATAAAGGATTTTCTACAGTTACGGAATTTAGGCCAAATTGAATAGTGTAATTTCTAACTCCATCACGGCCGTATATAACTACTACTCGTCTTAAGTATTTCATTTTGGCCGCTAGCAACCTGCTTTTTCATTTTGTTGTAAATGGTCACGATTCTATCCATAGGTTAGAGTTGAAAGGTATGTTAAGTTAAAAATATCTAATTTGGTATTTGAGGAGACTTGTCTCTTTGCCAGAATGTTTTGTGTACAAAAATTTTAGAAAAAAAAAAAACTTTTGTTAAAGGCTGCCATCCGAAAAAACTGTATTCTTGTAGTTTTACCCAACACTGTTTTCCCATTAAAAGAGGAAACATCTCCACACCACGGTAAAGCTTTCGATTTCACATTCCTGGTCACAGAATTACTTGCAGATTGCTTTTAGCTATGCGATTTAAGAAAAAAGAAACTGACCAACTTTCACCGCAACTAATGTATTGTCAGCAGTTCGACTTATACCACCACCTACGTGGTGGCCATCTTATCTCTGCTAGAAACTTTCAGTTTTAGTACAGACTTACTTGCGTTTATGGAGCTCCTTTCACCATTACTCAGAGTTTTATTATGTCTAAGAGAGGACAGGTGGGTCATCCAAGAAACTCAGTTTTTTTACTGCAGGGATAGACAAGAATACCCCTAAAGACGAGGACGGATTAATCACTAAAGTCATTCCCCCGTAAACAGCAATTCTGCAGGTAGTGCAGAAAGTAGCAGGGTTATTCTTGAGTTACCTTAAGCTGGATAACTGCTTGAGGAAAGAATAGCATCTGGCCAAGTTAAAAAGATTCAAACAGACTGTGCACGAAAGCAACTGAAGCAATAACACACATAGTGTGTGAAGATCCAGCAAATATTAGCATAACGCTTAGGACCCATGGGCTAACACATATATAGTGTGGATGCGTTATCCTTAGCCTTAGCATTACGAATGACTGTGAAGAAAAAGAATTTCGAATGTTCCCAGTCGATAGTCTGAAATCACTACAGTCGAGAGTGAGTGCATCTATAGATGATTGATAGTGCGCTAGTATATCAGTCTAAGAGTTGATTCCCGCCGAAGACTCTGGGTATTTTCTGCACACAAGACAGAAGCTTAGCAATTAATGTTGGCTTAAGTAAAGTAGAGAGAGAAATGAAATAAAAGTAAGCTAAATATAATTTGAGAATCGTTTTCCAGAAATCATTAGAGAACAAAGGGGTCGAAAAGGGACCCATACAGTTATTAGTCTGCTTTGCTATCCCCATAAAGATATAAAATCCCAACTTAACATATAGGGTTTGTGTAATTTTTAAATAATAACTGCCTAATCTGCCTTAAAAAATTTATGCAAATTTTTAATTCGTTAAAAATAGATTTCTTTTTTTTTTTTGGAAATAGACAAGTTTCAAAGTTGGTAGATTTATCAAAATAACTTTCTTAATGTCAATAGAATATTTTATCATCCTTTTTTGTTCACCTTCGTTTTCTGTTTACTGCAAAATGTTATAAAAAGGATGTCCATGGTATATAATAAAAAAGATATTAAAGCAGATATTAAAGAATAACTCCCACTATTTTTACAAACTAGTGATATTTCTGCTAAATTTTAAATTAATTTTCTATTTAATTTAACATTATATATTTGCTATTTAAATAAGAATCTTTTTGAAACAGCAGCTGTTTGTGATTGCTTTCTCATTTAAAAGATTATTATTAATTTGCTTGAAAGGTATTGCATTCGTCTTGTCAACTAAAATGTATGTAAATTGGTACAAGCAAATAGAATAAAGAAAGCTTTTATTTTTATCATTTAATTAATTTTATTTAATTTGAATTATACCTGCATTATTTATAGTGTTTTATATAGATTAGTTTGCAATAGCTTCTTACTCTTTTCTATTACCTTTTTACTCTTGTATTTTAATTATATTTATGTTCACATGATTTTTCTGATTAGAGTAAAGGCTTCATTATTATTTTATTTTTTATTATTTATTAATAGATTTTTTAAATTCATTACAGTTTAGTTAAATTAAACATAATTATTTAATCTATAATTGGCATAGCTTAATGCTGTTTGCCAGATTGGCGATAACTTATTATGGATAAATTTAAAAATAACAATATTTATATATTAAATTCATTCAATATTAATTTTCTATACTTTAAACAGACTTCAAGATATTTGTACAAGCAATTGAGATCAGAGCCATTTAATATATCAAGTACGTCACTGCTACTAATAGTGTTCCGGCCAAAGTATAATCTTCTAAATTCTTTATATGCTGGACAAATGCCGATGAAGTGGATTGTATTTTCGGGTTCATTCATGTTACAAATAGTGCAGATTCCATCGGTATTATTTTTAAAACATCTAGAATTCAGATCCAACAAGCCACCTCTAGCCTTAACAATTAGACTGGTTGCGCGAGAAGAAAAGTTTTTAGTTAGGGATGGTATGGCGTTGTAGTTAAGTTTAGAATAAAGGTCATGAAATTGAGATCTTGATGCATCCAATGCAAAATCAGCAATATCCTTTTCTTTTAAGTGAAGTATAACTTCTTTCCAGTATACACATAGGGGAATATTATCATCAGGAGGGACAAATTGAATCGAGTTACACGAGGTAGACCATTCCTTGGCCCAGAACAAGTTAAGTTCTATTACTTTTTCTGCTAATATTCTTGGTAACCTCTGAGGGCTTAAAGATAATACTCTGTTAATATAGCAAAAATGCATTTTTAAAGTTGATATAAATAAGGAATTCCATCCAGTCTCCAGAAAAAGAATATAGTTAGGCGTTGTACTAGGCAAATAAAGCATCTTTTTGATGAAAAAACGAAATAGCTTTTCGACATCATCATATTTTTCATAGCCCCAGACTTGCGAAGCATAAAACATTATTGACTTTGAACAAGCTTCAAATATTTTAAGTTTATTATCTTTTGATATCTTCGGGTGGTTGATGTAATTAGACCATGAGGAAGTGATATCAATTTTAGAGGCGGCCAGTTTATTGTGCAGGTGTTTTTTAAAAGAAAGATTATATGCTATATCCACTCCTAGGTACGTGTAACTGTTGACAATATCAATATTATCATTACCATAGTGCCACATTAAATCTGCAGAAATTCTAGGCCCCTTACGAAACACAAGAATTTTTGATTTTGATAAATTTACTTTTAGACTCCATTTTAGACAATAGTTATAAAGAGCATCAATCATCTCTTGCAATTTGTTAGGCGTATCAGCTAAAATGACAATATCATCTGCATATAGCAAAATTTTAATATTTACATTATCTATGTTTACCCCATTTGGTAAATTTTCAGGAAGATCATTTATGTATAAGGAAAATAAGATTGGACTTAGAATGCAACCCTGCTTAACTCCAAAATTTACAGGAAAATGTTCAGAAAACACTGTTCCGTCCCAAATTCTGCATTCTGTGTTTTCATATAAAAGCGTTAAAATCCTTATAATTTTTGTAGATATTCCAAGGCAAGATAGTTTATAGAATAGACTGTTTCTCGGGATCATGTCAAATGCACTAGAAAAGTCAACAAAGAATGCGTATGTGTGTTTGTAATTTAAGTTGTTTAGGTTTACAATGTTAGTGAGATTAAAAATGTTGATTGGCAACCCTGGTCTGAAGCTGTCAAGTAGTAAAAGTTCTTTTTGCGGATTCTTTCGTAATTTATTTTATTAATTTTTCGGTGCTTTATCCATTGACAATAAATATTATTACAAAAAAGTGTTCATCTAAGTTATATTCATATTGGTCAGTTGGAGTTTTTGGTGTATCAGCTACTTTTTCCTGCAATTTCATCTGTTAAATTTCATTACAAGGCTTTTGTTTTTGGTGCAATCTTACTGAGACTCCGGTGGACATGTTAATGTTTGTTTATAGCAACAACTCTTAATAAATAAATAAACTAAACTTTGAGTAAGCCCTAAGGTATGCTTTAAAAAATAAAATTAACAAATGAATTATAAGCGTACGCTATTATCGACATCTCCTGAGCAAAATATAAATAATAAAAAACATTCACCCTGCCCAAAAATGCCGCAAAATAACCAAGACGTTTTTTGCTGGAGTAAACTTTGTAATCTTTTGGACGAAAAGCTAAGTGATGTAGCGAAGAAGGATGATTTATTAGCAATAAAATCTGAAATTGATAATTTAAAAATAGAAAACAATAACCTTAAAGAAGAAATAAAAAAACTTAATAAACGCTTAGAACATATCGATGGTAAATCGCGTACAACAAACGTTATGGTGAGTGGCCTGCACTGCAGATCTTCTTTTGAAGCGAAAAGAAAGTTTTTGGATATCTGTAACGCCGACCTAAAGGTGGAAATCAATGTTGTCTCAACCAGCATGATACAAAATGGTAAATCTTTCATTTTTTGTCTGGATACCTGTAGCCAAGCCCGCAACGTCTTATTGTCCAAGGAAAAACTGGTTGCTCGTGAAATTTATATACAGAAGGATTACACGGATGCTGAGCAAATATGTAGATTCAACCTGAGGTAAGTAAGCAAAGCTATATCTAAATCGAGTAAGGAAGTAAAGGTCCGACGTGGTGAGTTTTGCATATATATAAATGACAAAAAATTCACTTGGTCCAATGGGAAAATTATGGCGCAAACTCTAAACGATTGCGAATTTTTAAGAAAACTTTTTGCTGAATGTGGCTGCAGCTTTGATATCGACTGCAATGTTTTCAATCGAAAATCTGTATCTAATAAAAATACTAATAATTTAAGTTCTTTATCACAATAGCAATTTACTAACTGCAATGTATTATCTTATAATGTGTCAAATTTTGCAAATTCATTGTATTTTGGGAACTTTATTAGCTATATAAATAATTTTGAAATCTTTTTCTTGTTTGAAACGCATATAATAACAAATAAACAATTTAATTTTTCATCATATTTTTGTAACCACTGCCTACATTGGGTTCCTGCAACTAAAAAACATAAAGCTGGTCGTGCAAGTGGTGGATGTTTATATGGGTTCAAAAAAGAAATACAGAAAACATTTTCCTTATATTTGTGTCGTTACATAACCATACTTTTTTATCGGCAAAATTTGATGGCAACATTTTTTATATTATTCCCAAATATTTAAACTGCACAAATTGGAAAAATGAGTTCGAGGAATTTGATGAGTTTTTACATGAACTTAATCCAAGAAACTTTTGCATAATGGGTGACTTAAACGCACGTATTGGTGAAGAACAAGTTTTAGATCAAAACCTACTAATAGATTTACCACATATAAATAATCAAAGAAATTCTACAGACAAAACTATCAATGCTCAAGGAAAACAACTTATGAACTTAATTGAAAATCTAGGAGGAATTGTAGTAAATGGCAGAACAATAGGCGATGCTGAGGGGAATTATAGCTTTTGTGGTGTAATGGGTAATTCTGTTATCGATTACTGCGTATGTTCACTTAATTTTTTGAACTTTATTGATGATTTTCACATTGCATCCAAAGCTTATTCAGACCATATGCCTCTGTGTCTTAAAATAAAAATTCCAGACCCCTCGAATGCTAAAAATACTTACTCCCCATTTCATAAACTTTATTGGAATGACAAAAACTGCACTCAGTATAGGCGTAACCTCAGTGCCCTTTCGTCTAATCAACCAATTGATACTAACACGTCCCCTGATGGGATGATATCGTCCATAACATCTAAAATAAAACAATCTTATAATGTAAAACGCAACAAATCTTTTTTCGAACCAAAGCAAAAATGGTTCGATTGGAAATGTTTCCGATTTCGCTCAAAAATGCTTAAAAACTTAAATATATACAAAAAACATCATACATCATATAATAAAAAGTGCTACGATTTGTCCAGAGCAAAAAGATGGAACTATATAATAATAATCTTAAAAAACTGGATGAAGTCAGTAATAGTAAAGATTGGTGGGATTTATCAAATTCCTTAAAAATTCGTTCACAAATGCATATCTGCAACCTCAATGCTCATGATTTTTTCGCCCATTTTGGAGCTGTTTTGCAAAACCGTGACGATGTACAAATGATGAGTTGGTGTCTGCCATATTTCATTGATGTCTTTCTGGATTCCCCTTTTGAATTTTGCGAACTGTATGCTGTCATTAAAAATCTTAAATCCAACAAATCACTTGGTCAAGATGGCATCACGTACGAATTTTACAAATATGCGCCCGAATGCTTTTTAAATGAGCTTTTAATGGTATTTAATTATATATTTCTTCATGAAAACATTCCCTCATCTTTTAAGAAGTCCATATTGATTCCTATATTCAAAAAGGGTGACCCAAGCTTAGCTATTAACTACAGGGGCTTATCATTAATAGACACTGTGTGCAAAATTTTCAATAACATTCTGTCAAACCGTATTGAAGAATGGGTAACAAGATACTCTATTTTAAATGAGTTCCAGGCTGGATTCAGAAAAGGTTACTTAAAGGCTTCATTATTGTAAATTAAAGACAGAGGACAACTTGTATATTCTTTTTAATGTTAATACTTTTTGGTATTTTTTAAATGAAATTTGTATTATTATTTAAATTATTATTATTAAATATAAGAGATAAAAAATTACCTTTTTGCTAAAGAACGAAAACTATGTTTCCAAGTAAGAATTCGACATATAAAAATCCTTAATTTTAAAATCCAGCTTATTTTAAAAACGTACTTCAACTATTTCTTTTATATTTGTGAAGATCCAACTCAGTGCCTTTTTTTAACATGCAATATTAACTACTAGCGATCACCGGTGCCTTTCGCAACCCCATAGTCAAAAAATAAAATGAAAATTTATAAGCACAATTACTTGTAAGCTTTAAACAGAAAGCATAAACTTTTCTCCGAAAAGCCGATGACAAATTTAAAGAGTGTCACTATTACTGATCTTAATATAAGATAATTAGTTTTCATAGGGGGTATTCGCAAACACACGTCATTATTACAGCACAAAATATCAATTATTTATAGTTATTTATAGTTCATTAAGTCTCTTTTTAATTTCAAATGGTTTTTTGCTAAACTGTGCACATTAAAATTAAGAAATGGTGTACTTGTGCAAAATTCAAGAGTCTGCTTATCATATTTCTCAAAGTACACGATTATAGCTTTTCACTTTGTACAAGTGTTCCATGCACACTTCTTACATCCAGTCTATGTTTCGCCAGACTATCAGGGCTGTCACAGAATCGAATTTTAACGGAATTAGATTTAAAAACGGAAAAATATTCTTTGGTGTCATGAAACCCAATGTTATCGGTTATAATTTCGAACTAGAATTATTGTCGGTTTTAGGTGTCACAGAAAGCAATATTATCGTTTTTTATTGGAAATAAACCATTCACCTAATAGCTGTCGGTTTTAATTTACTAGCTTTTGTTTTTATTTTTTCAACAAGATTGTTTCGCAAAAATGTAAATAAATTTATTATATTTTATAAAAGAAATATTTATTGATTAATATTTATATTAACAATTAGGGGATGCCATAAAAATATCACCCAAAATTCCATGGAGTTTATTGAAAAATATCCTTACATATATTATATCCTTACATATATTATATACTTCACGATAAGCCAACCGTAGATTTCCGTTGGCTGAATCACTGAAGAGTCACAAGTAGGCTTAATAATCTTTATATGTGTCCAACCAATTTTTGAAGGAATTTTGTATTTGCTATAGAAATGGTCCTTTAATCTGCGCTTTTCGTTGGCGTTTATTTTAAGTTGCACCCACTGAGGGAAAATGATCCGCTTCATAACCTTAGCACATCATTATAAATTGTTGAGACCGTGTTTCTATCTAGAATACTAGATTTCCGACTGATCTCTGATAGGATTCCTCAGCTAAAAATCGTAAAGAAGTTGGAAGGTGCAGTAATGGAAGAATCATTAAACGTGGCAAGTGTCCTTTGATTATTCCAAGGACCATTTGGAAAGCGTATTTTTTTAGTCGTTAATATGCTATAAATCTGCAAAGCAGATTTAAATATGAACGCTCGGTATAAAATACTAAATACTTATACTGTTTCCGGCAGCTCAAGGGAATTGCTGTAATCTTGCAAAATTCTTATTTTTTGGTCGTCCTGCAGTAGTAATTTGTTTATCCTAATATTTTTTTATATATTTTAATAAAAATAATATTTTAATAAAATTTGAACGAAAACAATTATTTTGTTAAAAAAAATACACATTAAAATGATTAGTAAACAAACGTACAAGTACCAAACAACAGCTGATTCGAATATCGGTTTTATTTCCATTCGAAAATAACCAAACCGACTTGGTTTCATGGCACCAAATAAAATGGTTTGCAAATCCGATAAAAAGCAAAACCGACTAGGATTCGGTGACCTATATAAATATCAATATGGGGGTTACTTGTGCGAAATTTCAAGGCTTTACCTAATACACTTCTTAAGGTATGGGAGGTACAGAGCCCACTGTTCGAATCCAGTATACTTTTCTAGACTATGTATATTAATAGGTGAATTTATTGCGCACATTTTTAAGATTCTGCCTGTTATAAATCTCTGGATACACCATATAATTTCACTTCGTATAGGCGGTACCACGCTCCGTCTGTGTTTCGTTAGACTTTGTGTATTAATAAGGGGGTTTCTTGCGAAAAATTTAAAAAGTGTACTTATTATATTTCATTAGTTAAAGGATAATAAATTATCATAAGTATTTAATTTGTGTTCGTAGCGCCATGTCTACTTGAAATTTCAACAAATTTTATATCCTATTTTACCCACCGTGTTACTAGTAAAAACCTAGTAATTAATTTCTAGAAGATTAGTCCAAAAGTACGAAGGTCCGCACAACGTTCGTAAAAATAAATTTTCATGACTGTAGTTTCCCGCAGGAAAAAAGTAAGCATGAGAATAAATTTTCGCCATTTATTTGAATTTTGTATGTCTAACCTACTTTTCTGTGTCCTTCCGAAAAAAAAAAATGTTTTGTTATTATAGGACAGTTTAGACTATGTGTTACTAATAAAGATTTTACGTTTTTGGATCAAGAATTCAGTGAAGATGCCCTAAGCGTTTTTTGCTAAAATTGAAATAATAAATTTTCTCATATTCATATTGATATTTTATGGGATCTGTACATACATATGTACATTTTTGAAAAAACAAAGAAAATAATTGTAGCCACAGAAAAACTGTTCTTTATATTTATTGTAAAATTACCGTAGTCACTTGTAGTTTTTGTCTGCTGCAAAGTAAAAAAAAAACAGATTTAAGAATATCGAAATAATAAAACTAATTTCTCTTAAATTTTGTCCTCTTTAATAACACTTTGTATTTTTCAATATTGTGTATTAAAAATAATGGTTCACTTGAGATTGAAGGTGATATTAAAAACGTTCAACGAAAATAAACATGAAAGTAAATAGATTTTATTATTTAGATATTTTATTAGTCGTTAAAATTCTAATTATTCTTTGTACTACTTCAGCGTCATCAAACATAAAGAGAATAATAGCCCAATTCACAATCTTGTGCATTTGAGATTACAAATTTAAGCAATTGTAAAAATTTCCCATGAATAATGAACGGTTTTTTTGTTTCAGTTTGCAACACTTCTTTCATAACTAAAAACTTTCCTATTGGAATTTTGACTACAATAAAAATTTCGTTAAAGGAAAGTACAATTAGTGTATTCTTTAAAATATAAGACAACTGAAGAAGTTGTTCTCAACGAGAATATTTTATACGCTCTAATTAACAAAATATTAATTAAATTGCAAGCCAGTGTGCCTTGTTCAAAATTCATTAGTAGTTCAGTATAAGATTACTGTTAACGAGATAGACAAGTGTTGCATTGGAAGTTGCAAACTAAAAAAGTCACGCAATTATCAAACGGTTATCATAAAAGACGCATAATGCTTAAGTACGACAGTCGTCTACTACCAAATAAACATTAATTGAAGCGGGCTTGCATTGAAAATTATTGCACTAGAGATACAAAAAATCTCGGTATTATTAAACTGTCCAGGTAACAGACGCAAGTTTAACAAAATTTGACTGTAGTCCAGTACTAGATTGTACAAGAAGTAAGAAAGATCACGGAATTATCTATACATATAATAAAGTAGTAACTCATTTCCGTCTGTCTGTCTGCCTACTTTTCTTTTTTGTTCGCTTCACGTAAAAACTACTGGTTGGATTTTAACAAAATTGTGTGAGGAGGTGCCTTAGTATCCTGATTCCAATATAGGATACTTTTTTCCGCAAAGATATCTCATTTCTAAGATAAAGTGGTGAATATCAGTGAAAGTACGTAATTTCCGGTTTAAAGGTACTGAAATTTTCGGTTTAAAACTAGAATATTTTTAACACGGTGGCGCATCTTTTATTTTTGAAAGTGGGAAATTTTAAACAACAGATGGCGCCAATTGAATAAAATTTATATTTGATTTGTATTTTTTTATAACACCTCTTACAGAGGTATACAATAATTTTTAGAATTTTATAAAAATTTTAGAATTTCATCCAAGGCTGGTTACCTTTGTATAAAGAAAATACGTATCTTGATGGATTTGAAATATATTTAGTACTTAAATTCAATATAAGAACTCAGCTTTTTTAAATGTTGTTCCATAACGTATTTTTGCCCCAATGTGCAATTTTGTTTATGTATATTTCTGCAATAATTTCGTTATTTTTTATTATCTTGTTTTTAATTTCCTTTGGTTATTCAGAAACAAGTTATTTACATGAATACAATGTACTTTTGCTAGATTTAATTTGTTAGCTCGATCAAGGTCAGTTCAATAAATATCGTATATTACATCACTAATTTTGGCAGTTTATAATGTATTGGTTTCAAACTAAAGCAAAACAAAGAGCGCATCATCGGTTTTGAATGGCACTTTTTATTAAAAATATTTTACTCTTCTATGTCTAAACATTATCTAAGTATGTTTAGATGATTTTACTGGAATGTTTGTTTCTTTTGTATTTTATTTTTTGATTTTTTATTCAATAACTTAAGTGATAAGTCGGTTACACGTTTCAAATGTTGCCATCTATAAACATTAAAGAGCATTTTGCTTACATTTATCTACTTACTGTGAAGATGTTTAGCAAAAAGGATAGATAGTTGATGTCAACTATCAATAAAATAAATACAATAACTATAAGTATATCTTCATGTAAGAATGAGTAAGTATGTACGTTTATAGATTCGTATATAATATTTCTATAATTTTTCTATAGATTATAGATATAATATAAAAGTAAAAGAATGTTATTGAATAATCTTTAGAAACCTTGATGTAGTTAAAATATTAAATTTTTGTTTTTGCTTTTTTTTCTTTAATATTTTTATATTTTTGTTTTGTGAACTAAAAAGAAGAATTTTGTAAATGATGAAAATGTTGCAAATAATATACAAAAAATAATTACACTCTCGATCAGATGAATATAACTATTTATTTTTTTTTAGTAGACCATACCTTTTTTAATTTTTTATCGGTAGTTAAAATTTTATGGCCATCGGAAATGGCATTTTCTTAAGGGTGCAAAAGTAATAATAGGACTGACTTATAATACAAGAACATTAAATTAAAAAAAAAATTATTCCATTCATATGATTAGAACCACTTCGTATTTTTAAATTTCTTGCAAGTAGTGGCACTTGATTTATACAAAAAACTTTTAGTATAGGAAAATTATAACATTCTAATAAATATTGGATAAAAATGGGTCTGCGGATATTGCTATCGGGGCGATAAACGGATGGGATTGGTCAAAGTAACATAAACAAGTGTACTTAAAACATATTGAAAACTATGGGAAAAAATACAAATAAGAAATCCAGCTCCAACTAAAAAGAAAAAAATGTTAAGAAATGCGTCAAACTCTTCTCTTTAATCGCAAAAAATTAGGTCACAATCTAGTATCCAGGAAATTTAAGAATCCATACCGGCTTACAAACAGAGAAGTCTAAGTATTAATCATCTGATAGAGAGTATATATTAATTTTTTTGCTGGTGCAAATTTTAACAAAATAAAATAATATAAATGAATTGTTAAAGTTAGGCTTGAGTTCTTTTATTATCTCTGTCCACTAATAACACTGAAAAAATGTTTAAAAAAAAAAATAAACTGCGAAAGCTATTAGTAGTCAGAGAGAATAAAAGAACTCAAGCCGAACTTTAACAATACGTTTACACTGAAGTAAATTTTGTAGGTAATATTAACGAAAAAAATTAGTAGAACCTTAACAACAAAAAATAGTTAAATCAAATTCACTTTTGTTCAAATCTATATGCGATTTATTAATATAAACTAATTTTATTCAAATACACAGAATTTCTTTTGTTAAAAAGAATTTCAATAACAATTAAAAAAAAATATATGGAAAATTCAATAAAATTCAATAAAATTAATAAAATTAAGTTAAATTAGTAGCAAAACAATCTCAAAAAAACAACCTATAAAATTAATTAAATTTACTTTCCTCAAATAATAATTTATCCGTTGATTTGACAACATTTTCGTTTATTTAACTAAGTTTTTTATGTTTGAAGAAAATTGAATACCGTTTTCTTTGAAAGTGGTGTAGGTTGTTTTTCATCATTACAAATTTTCGTAGTTAAAGAAGTTACAAATGTAATTACTTTGAAAATGGTGTACGAGTAAGTCCACTTTCGTAAAAGACATACTACTGTTTAGTTCAAAATAGTACTACATAATTTCTTTAGTGCTTTTTCATATATCTGTGAGGCAACATTGTAAATGACATAAATATTTTTACAGTTTTCCGGTCAGGGGAGCCTCTTCTGATGGATTGTTTAGAGGGGGTTGAATCCACTTAATTATTAAAACCCGAAAAAACCATGGTGAAAATATTTTCGTCTTCTGGCAGGAATCGAACCTGGTGTGGCTTCGTTTTGTAGGCACGCACTTAAGCCAATTGTATATTATATGTTTTAAAAACAGTTTCTATGTTCATTTTTATAGCTTCCCGGAATTCCGAATTTTCACCGTTTATTAAACAGTAATATAATATATACAAAACGCAACTGTAAGAAGGCGAAAAAGTATCAATAGTAAAGAAGTAAATTGGTTGAAGATGTGTTGGATAAGGGGTTTAAAAAGCAAACCATGTACAATGTTATATAATGTTTCATTTAGTGAGAATGAGGATTTTAAATCAGAAAATTTATTGCCACAAAACTTTGGAAATATAGTACTAACACGTTTGTATTATCATTTCAGACTCATAACTTTCGAAAAAAAATATAGATTTATTACCATACAACCCTCCAATACATCACGACTATTTGGAAAAACTTGATCATAAAGAAAAAGTTTAAATATATTAGTAGTAAGAGTAGAGATAATATTGGGGAATGGTAAATGTTGAAATAAAGCATTTTTAATTTGTTAGATTTATGGTTGAAGTATTTAATAAAAATTTCATAAAAAGAAATGCGTTTGTTTCAATTGATATCCCATAGTTAATATTTTGTAAATGTAAGATTTTTACTTTTTCCTGACTTTGAAAGTAGTGAAGTCATTAAAGGAATAAATTTTTGTTAATCGCACTTAAAACATGAATTTATTATAAATATACAACAATTTGATATTTAAAAAAATACAAAACTATATATCCATATTTTTCAAATTATTCAAATGCAAAACCTTATTAAATAAACTACACTTACACCACATTTAAAGAAAACGGCTCATATATAAATTAAATAAATTAGTTAAGTGAGGGTTAGACTCACACACGCACGTAGAGTTTCGTACTATGTTCAGTACAACTTTAAAAATTCAAGTTGTTAATTTTTGTATGTCTTTTCATGGGGCACCTTTAATTTTAATTTTTTAATTATTTCTTATACTACTTCAGAGGACTAAATACCCTGTGTAAATATCAAGTGCCTGCCTATAACGTTTAGAAGAGAAGACCAAATTACTCAAATTCGCAACATCTAGGGAACACCCTTTTTTTTATTGATTTTATTTTTGTATGTCTTAAGAAGGTATTGTAAAACATAATCTGTGTAATTTTCAGTGTCAGACTATTACTGTTCAAATTTAAGATCATGGCAAAATTAGCTCACTATCCAAACACCCTTTAATTTTTGGTTTAAGTTTTCGTACTTGTAGACTTGTAACTTTAATTTTTTATATTTTTTGCTATAGCGGACATAAATTTACACACGCTGTATAAATTTATTTTGAAAGAATTAAAGTGACATTTGTGAAAATCGCATCACTTTCAATTTTAGTAATTGTTGTTACAGCGGCCATGGTAATAATACACTCTCTATGTCTATATCAAAAGCCAACCTTTTGCAGTTCAAAAAATAAGGCAATATAGTACGCGTAAAAAAAGGTCGCCGTTGTAACGCCCTTTAATTTTAAATAATTGTCATAGTAGCAGTGGCAGCAAATTTCAAGAGTCTACCTATGACGGTTGAAAAAATAAGGCGTATCTATTATGGTTCAAAACTTAAGCCATATAAATGCAATTTACGCCACTATCGGAACACCCATTATTTTTAGGTTCATTGCCCACAGACGGACAGACGAGCAGACATTGTAGCGAAAACAATATGGTTTCGTTTTTAGCCTTTGGGTACGAAACCCTAAAAAGAGCTGTAAAATAGAAGACATTTCGTTAAATTTAACTTCAGCAAAATTATTTGAGTTGACATACATACATACATATACATATAATAGTAAATTTTTTAATTTATATTTTTATTTGATTTAAACATTTCAAATTAAATTCCCGCAACAGAAACTCAAGGCTTTATTCGTTTATTCGTCTAAAAGGCGGAAAGGCTAAAAAGGCATTATTGATATGCAATTTTGTTTTCAGATGATGTTGAATATTTTTTTATCTACTGAAAAGCTATTATAAAGAATGGGATTTTATAAAAAATTAACTATTTTTTTAACTAATTTTAGTTAATTTAACTTATTTTTTATCCTATTTGCACCCTATTAAATAACGAAATAAAAATTCATATTAAAGAAATTTCTTCAATTTAACTCTAGAATACTAACCTACGTGTAGTTTTTTTATTATTGCTCCTACACAAGCATTCAATGGCCTAACGGTACCAAATTCCACAAGTGCTTTTTTCAATAGTTTTTGGACAAATGCAAAAACATATACAAAGCATATTTAGTCACTTAACTGCCCTAAGTTAGTGCTAAGCGTATAATTTGCCTACGTCAATTTTACGTGGCGTTAGTAATAAGAGTATAAATTTGTAGAAATATTTTATGTAATAAATGATAAAGGCAATTAAAAACCGAAAAATTCTAAGCGCGGTATCAACTGTGAAGATGTTGCGGCATTACTAACCACCAGCGACTTTAGAGACATGAAATACTTTAGTTTTAAAGAGGCGGAGAAGGATTTTGAGACCCATGACAGTTTCGCTGATAAGAATTGGTGCCCCCTGCAACAGATAAAAATTATATCGCAATATAATTGGAAGATGCTAAGAATATAGCATTTCCAGCTTGAAATAAAAATTAAAAGTATGAACAATATTATTCAAATCGACCCGGCTTTCGAAGAACTTTCTCGAGAAAAGGGAAAGCAAATTGTGTCACCAATCAAAGAAGCGTACGACTCTCACATATTGTTACATTTTTGTAAAAGCGTGGCAATATTTAGGGAGCATGAAATAAAAGTAGGTAAGGACTGCATTATCCAGGACTGATGATAACTATGTACATAAGTACATATGAGCATTTATTTTATTTCAGCTCTGATTTATTATTAAAATTATTTTCTTTAATTTATTATGAGTTATTAGTTAATTTTTATTACTTAATAAATAACCACTATTAAAATTTAAAAAATAACTACATTAGTCGAAGAAATCCCACAGTACGTAAAATTTACGTGGCGTTAGTATTAACGTAGTATTAAATCGCGTTAGTATTCTAGGGTTAAAGAATTTAAAAAAAAATATTTTTTTAAGAAAATCGTATGTACATTTGACTCAAATGTTTGTAAGCTGTATAACAACCTACTTTTCTTCAATTCTACACCCCATTTTACAGTATTTAGTTAAATTCTTGGTTCAGTGTATAAAATAAAAAACAAAAAATAATTATGTAATTATTTAGCTAAATTAATCCTGGCTGAAGAATATTACAAATATTTTTAGTTTTAATTGTTATTTTGTGCGAAAATATAAAATATTTATTTTCATATTTGCTACGCATTAGTAAGAAATATGAAATTTATTGTTACAAATACATAAATATTTTTTTTTACTTTTATCAGTTTCCGTTCATCATAAAATATTAATAGAAAACGTCTCGCCATTAAATTTGGTTTAATCATAAATCAGATTGTTCAAAATTTTGCAATTTTCCTCAATTTCCATTTAATTTATATTGCTACATGTTATTGTTTCGACTTTAATGGCTTAAAAGCTAATAATATAAAAAGCTAATAATCATAAATAATCACTAATGTTGAGGAAATGTCTTCAGTATTATATTTGCGTTTTAAGCTCTAACAATGTTATGCATAAATATGTAAAATAGGAAAATGTACAACAGTATTAAACAGTCTGCATTACCTGTTTAAGGCGAAAAAAGAAACAAAAAAACTAAAAAAATCCTTTTTTGCTTGCAAAAGAAAATGAGTATTGAGCATTTTTAAAAAGTAGACGTAAAAAGAAATAATTGTACGGCTTTATGTGAATATACTCTAGATGAAAATTATAATAATAAGAAGCTTTTGTTGTTTAAAACTAAAATTAAGGAATATAGTTTTCAAAAATGTTTCCATTGAGTTTTCAACCACAGTTTTACTTTAAAACTTTTAATTCCATCATAATTTTATTTTAGTGTTAAAATATATTTGACAGCAATTTCTTTCCAATATAAATTTAAATCTAAAATCAAGAATAATAACAATCAAGAATAATAAGCTTTTTGTAGCATTTTTTTCTTAATGTACGATATTATATATTTATTTTATAAGGAAGATGCCACGCACATAATTTATATTCCTAAAACTTTTGGCTGGACTGTATACCTTGATAAGACAGTTACTTGCATGTATTTCCGATCTGTAGATGATTTTTAAGAAAATTTATGAACATTTAAAAAACCTGAAACTGTCTAAAAAACATGAACATTTTTTTAGGAACCTTATTTTTATAACGGTTGGGTGGTTTAAATGCAAGAATATATTTAAAAGTTATAAACTTAACCTTATTTGAAAAACTACTGAATACACCAGTGATAACACGATTATCGAACAAATTTCGTAAAATATCATTTGCTTATTTTTAAAGGCTGCTTGAAGCACGCGACTCAATGAAAGAAGGTTGCCGTAAATTATATTTCGGTTGCCTGTAATCAGAGAGGATGGAAGGGGGTCAAAAAGGAACCCATTATAGAAGTGGCCTGCTTCGTTTTTCCCCCTACATTAATAATAAAAATAAATAATAATTGTGTTGCGATTTTAAAAAATTCTTATTTTCCAAAAGTTTGTACTTTGTACAAGTGCTAGAATTTCCTAGAAGAGCACCCAGGTTTTTGGATTACCCACAAGTTATGTTTTAAACTTTAATTATTTTATAAGTTTTTCTCTCACAACTAATGTAATTTGCCACTTTTGATTTTTTATTCTTTGTGTATTATCTAAGCTAAAATTTCATATTACCGTGAATGTATTACCCTAAATCAAAAAGGCATAGTTAGAAATTATATTCATTAAAAATTTCATAATCCTAAATCTATAAATTTTAGGCTAAATATAATTATAAACTATTTACAACCGGCAACTCTTAAAAAAATTATCGAGATTTTTAACTTTAATGCTTCTAGAGTACAAAAAAAAAAGCTTATTAGTTCGCGTCTATGAAGCCTTAAAATGACAGGTGGAAAGAGCTGTATACAAAGTTCGTAAAAAAAAGATTTTAATTTGCTTCAGTACAACTTAACACAGCGTGACAAAAGTAGAAAAAGATGCAAAATTAAAAAAAAAAAATTCAAGTTGGCTGAGAATGACCCTAGCAAGTATTAAATAGTATTTTTAGCACTTGTTTCATTAATAAAAAGTATAATTGCCACTTTCTCTTTTGCGATTATCTACATTTTTACTTTTTGAAACTAATTAATATTTAAATATTAAGTATACGCCACCTGTGTATGAAAGGGCAAATTGCATACTTATTGGAGCGTATGAGTAATATTTAAATTAAATGTTACGTTTAACATGGTTGCGGTTGTTGATACAGATTGTTTTTCTACTATTCTTTACATGTCCGAGGAAAATAACGAATTATATAAATGTGTTCGGAGAACGATTTGTAGAGTTAATTATTTGTAATGCATAATGAATGTATAGATTTATATTATTCTTATATTTAGTTTACTTAATATTAAAACTAAAAAAACACTTTAGATTATTAAAGAGTTAAGTAATATCAATAATTAAATTAGGAAAAAATATTTCAATTACCAAATAATTAATAAAATTTTATCTATACATTTTTAATCATCCCTGGAACGCACGTATTCTTTTGCATAAGTGTAAATAAAAAGGACACATGAAGCCGGTGCGATGTATAAGATCTTTTTTTTACAAAATATAAGAATATTAGTATGCTTAAAGTAAAATTTATTTTTTATAAATAAGGTCATAATTATTTAGAAATATATGTTGTCGTTTACTATTTTCTATACTATTCTTACAAAATCAAATCAAATCAAAAGATTTAATGGCTTATACCTAATTGTTAAAAAATATGTATACG